>OU015499.1:14629685-14744685 GCA_907164885.2 Dolomedes plantarius
TTCCGTAACTGACTGACTCACTGACTGACTGGCAGATAAAACACAGACCAAACCGCTGATCGTAAAGGGCTGAAATTTTGCGTGGCCATTCTTCTTATAGTGTAGGGGTGCACTAAGAAAAATTTTTGAAAAATTCTTCTTAGATTTTTTTAAATTAAATTTTTAAGCTGTTTTAGTAACTTTTTTTAAGTCGGCATTTAAAATAATAATTTGAGGGTTATAAAATTTATATCACGAGAAAGATCATAAAAATTTCTTTAAAGTAAGATCTTTTTCGAATCTTTACCATCATTTTCTGATTTTTGGTGAATTTTTAAAGATTAATTTTTAGATTTTAATTTATTAAATGCTGATCACGTGATTTCTTTTTCTGGTACTTTAATTTATCGTCACGTGCATAACAACTACATAGACAAAAAAAAAATTTTTCTTGCTAATCCGGCAGATGATTGGACATTATCCAAAAAAATATTAAAATACAATATAAGATATTATGTTCCTCAAACTGTACTATATTAACTGTACTATATTCTTTAGTATGTCCTATTACATTTAATTTGAATATTTTCTTCTACATTATTTTGTCTATAATAATAATCCTTACGATTTTTTTTATAAACATATATATATATATATATATATATATATATATATATATATATATATATATATATTACATCAATTGTATATATTGATCGTCGTATTTATTATATATAAT
The DNA here is from genome assembly GCA_907164885.2 of Dolomedes plantarius. Classification (NCBI taxonomy): domain Eukaryota; kingdom Metazoa; phylum Arthropoda; class Arachnida; order Araneae; family Dolomedidae; genus Dolomedes; species Dolomedes plantarius. The sequence goes on from OU015499.1 coordinate 14,630,404, forward strand.
AAATACGACGTCGTAAATATATATATATATATATATATATATATATATATATATATATATATATATATATATATATATTGGCATTAATTACATACATTGACCGTTGTATTTAATTTGAATGTACTCCGTAGCGAAGTGCGGGTTTTCAGCTAGTGTTTTACATATGTAGAAGATACTAAAAAAAATTTGAGATAATACTTTTAAAAAATCCGATAAAGTAGTCTGCCATACTAACGCCGTTTTTTTTTTTCTCGAATAATTTCTTCATAGCAGACTAACATTTTTTTTTATTCCCTGCTTTGTCCGGATCACGTGATCTTTATTCGAATCTATATTCTCTAAAATCCGTAACCCTTTCTCAATTCCGCTGAGACATTCTGTCAAGTTTATAATTGTCATTAGTTTTTCAATGTACATTGTACTTTCGCATTATTCTATCATTGGGTCTATATTATGCAGATTCTGCACATCGATTATTAAAAAAAAGCCTAACGAATTAAATTAGTATCTATGGAATTATGGACCTGTTAAATTGTTTTTTTAACGTCCTCGCAAGGTCGTGTGTTGTCATAAACAAAAGACAGCATGGCGCTGTCGAACTAAACAGGGGAAAAAGCATAAAATCCAAAACAGCGTAACTCCGAGTTCTCTTAAGTCGGGGTGTTTCTGTAATTTATGACTTTACAGAGCTTTGTGCATTATCATGTCGTAGTTTCCATTTTATCGCTTTTAACGTAGGATTACGCTCCTCCATAACGGTCCTCCGGAAAGGAAAATTTCAGACGCTAAAACCGTCTGTCCGTACATCGCGAGTTATAATTTTGATAGCGCGCCAAACCCAGTTTGCATCGCTTGGACAAGCAGTAAACAGTTAAACAGAAAAGTGCCAAAATGCGTCAAAATTTTGACATACATATATGTATATATATAAATAAGTATATATATGGATACATATATACGTTACATATATTAACACATGCATACATATATGCATACACAAGAGGTAAGCAACGATAAGTAATCCTACTTTAATAACCCGTGGTAGTTTCGTTAGAAGAGACTACCTGAACTTTTTTTATGAATTCTAAAGAGGAGTCTAAGAGAAATAATGTAGTTTTGCTTGAAATCAAAAAGACTAAGGCCTGACTTCACAAATTCAATAACCTTGATACTTTGTAATAACTTTTACAAGGCTTTGTGCGTCAGTCTTTCATAATTTAATTTTTATCGCTGTTTTTTTAATAAGTCCTATTATTTGTTTCACATTGAATGCCCTTGGCACAATTTGAGGGGAAAAACTAAACAAAATTAACTATACAAGCAACTAGTTATTAGTTTACTCTGATCCCCTTGATTTATCTGTCTAAAATCAGAAATTTTTTATTGTTATCTCCCATGATAAAGACTAACTTGGTTTCTCATATGCAGATACGCATCAAAATGCTTAATAAGAGTCTTTGGAATACAATTTTGACTGTTAATTGAAGGGGATAACTCATTTATAAAAAAGAAACGTTAAAGTCTTCTGTGTACTAACCCTATCGGATTCACTCAACTCAAATTTTACCTATTGAAAAATGTGTCCAAGGATTGCCGACTTGGATTTGAAGATTTTTTTTAAAAGTACTCCGTGATAGAGAAAAAAATTTACAGCTTGGGGCATTTTGAAAATACCATTTTTATTGGATTATCAGCATTTATGTAGCTGTCAATAGTAGACACATTTTCTCCATAGGTTAACATTGAGGAGAGCGAATCCAATAGGATTAGCACACAGCATCCAACCTAACTTAACATAAGGAACATAATGTTAAACGTAAATCCCGAATACGTTATAAATTAGGAAGACACAGCACCGTAAAAATCATAAGGACAAGTCTTCAGGTACCCACCGGTTTGTTAAAAGTTTCCGAATTCTTTAAGAATTTGATGGAAGATTTTACTGTGAAAGAAAGGGCCAAAGCCGGACAGAAATAAAATTTTTAAAGGCAAAGACAGGCTAGAAGTGGGATTAAACAACCTTTTTATATTTGCGGCACTCTTGGATAACAGATTGAAAACTTTTTTCTTTTCAATTATTTAAATATTAAATTAAAGTAGAATATATTTCAGGAACATGGTAAATTTAAGCTCAAATAATACGTACTCCGTTGCCAGTTTTATTCATTCATTAAAAGATACTAGTTGAATACCCGTGCTTCACTACGGAGTACATTCAAATTAAATACAACGGTCAATGTATGCAATTAATGCCCCCAAAAAATATATTTATAAAAATATCGTAACGGATATTTTTATAGACAAAATAATGTAGAAGGAAATATTCAAATTAAATACAACGATCAATGTATGCAATTAATTTGTATGTTTAATATCCATAAAACATACTATTTTGAATTAAATTCTTAAAAAACTTCCAACTCAATTAGTCTAGTGGTTAAATTTTATCTTTTACCGAATTTTAATATATTTTTTTTTGTCAATTTATTTCGTTGTTATGCACGTGACGCAAAATTAATTTAAAGTATCACAAAAAGAAAAGAAACCACGCGATCAGCATTTAATACATTAAATTCTAAAAATTAATCTTTGAAAATTCACTAACAATCAGAAAATGGAGGTAAAGATTCGAAAAAGATTTCATTTTAAAGGAATTTTTAGGATCTTTCTCGTGATGTAAATTTTATAACCCTCAGATTATTATTTTAAATGCAAACTTAAAAAAAGTTACTAAAACAGCTTAAAAATTTCATTTTAAAAAATCTAAGAAGAATTTTTCCAAAATCTTTCTTAGTGCACCCCTACACTATAAGAAAAATCGCCACGCAAAATTTCAGCCCTTTAGGTCCAGCGGTTTAGTCTGTGCGTCATCTGTTAGTCGGTCAGTCACGGAACTGTTTTATATATATAGGTAATCTATATATATAAAACATTTTATATATATAAGTAACAAATTTTTTGTATATATAAGTAACAAACATTTTATATATATAAGTAACAAAACACATTTTTTTATATATATAAGTAACAAACACTAGAATATGATACATTAATTCACACTTTCAAAAATAACCATGGGATTCAGTGTAGTTTAACACTGTAGGAATACAATGTAAATCGTTAGGAAGAGTTTTGTTTTATTAATGCGAGATTTGCGATGAATGCATAGAGAACAAATTTTTGATATCGAGCCTAAAGCATGTGGCGATGAGGATAACTAGTCCATCTTCAGGAAGTGCAGGGATTTGTGTTGCAATCTGTCGGGCATAAGAGTAGTTAATGCCACTTAATATTTCTTATAAGTGAGGGTGCGGTAGCCCGGTAGGCAAAGGCGTGGGGCCAGTGATCTGCTAGTTGCTGATTCGATACCCGTCGCCAGACAAAACCGCCGACGTGTACACTAATGGCGGTTGTTGCTTGTGAAAAATCTGTCGTGGCTGTAATATCCTCCAAGTTCCCAAACAATACCTCTGGAGGTGCGGGGTCAAGTGTTCCGGTCTCGTCACTTCGCGGACCAACGTATAGAAGGCCAAATTTTCTTGAGGCAATGGCACCCTTCTTCTATGGATAATGCATTTGCACTAATCGTAGACACGACAACAAACACACATTTATTTTAAGTGTGCCCTGTTAATAGGTATATTTTGGTTTAACAAAAAAAAATCTCGTGGCACACCTGTTGTAAATACTTGGTCTAAGGAAGGATTATGAACCCTCAGTTGGCCCTTTAAAAACTGCCTTTGTAAGCATTCTGAGAGGTTGTTTTCAGCTTTTTTACAGTATTCAGAGAGTTTTCTCAAGAGTTCTCTTGAGAAAACTCTCTCTTGAGAGTTTTCTCAAGAGAGAGTCCTGTCTCGTAACTTGACTCGGTTCAAAATTCGCGGATCAACGTGTAGCAGTCCGACCTCTCTTGAGGCAATGGTACCTCTCTTCTATGGACAGTGCATTTGCACTAATCGTAGACACGACAACAAACAAACAAACATTTATTTTAAGTGTGCCCTATGAATATATTTTGGTTTAACCAAAAGAAAATCTCGTGGCACACCAGTTGTGAATACTTGATCTAAGGAAGGATTATGAACCCTCAGTTAGCCCTTTAAAAACTGCCTTTGTAAGCATTCTGAGAGGTTGTTTCCGCAGCTCTTCTACAGTATTCAGAGAGTTTTCTCAAGTGGTCCGGTCTCGTCACTTGACTCGGTTCAGAATTCGCGGACCAACGTGTAGCAGTCCGACCTCTCTTGAGGCAATGGTACCTCTCTTCTATGGATAGTGCATTTGCACTAATCGTAGACACGACAACAAACACATATTTATTTTAAGTGTGCCTTACTAATATGTATATTTTGGTTTAACCCCAAAAATAATCTCGTGGCACACCTGTTGTGAATACTTGGTCTAAGAAAGGATTATGACCCTCATTTGGCCCTTTAAAAACTGCCTTTGTAAGTATTATGAGAGGTTGCTTCCAGCTTTTTTACAGTATTCAGAGAACTTTCTCAAGTAGTCCGGTCTCGTAACATGAGTCTGTTCAAAATTCTCGGACCAACGTGTAGAAGTCCGACCTCTCTTGAGGCAATGGCACCCCTCTTCTCACTATTTGCACTAATCGTAGACACGACAACAAACAAACAAACATCTACTTTAAGTCTACCCTACTAATATATTTTGGTTTAACCAAAAAAATTATCTCGTGGCACACCGGTTGTGAATATTTGGTCTAAGGAAGGATTATGAACCCTCATTTGGCCTTTTAAAAACTGCCTTTGTAAGCATTCTGAGAGGTTGTTTCCGCAGCTCTTCTACAGTATTCAGAGAGTTTTCTCAAGTGGCCCGGTCTCGTCACTTAACTCGGTTCAAAATTCGCGGACCAACGTATAGAAGTCCAACCTCTCTTGAGGCAATGGCACCCCTTTTCTCTGGAAAGTGCATTTCTACTATTAGTAGACACGACAACAAGTAGACAAACAAAAATTTATTTTAAGTGTGCCTACTAATATATTTTGGTTTAATCAAAAAAAAAATCTTGTTGCACACTGGTTGTGAAACCTTGGTTTAAGGATTATGAACTCTCAGTAAACCCTTTAAAAACTGCCTTGTAAGCATTCTGACAGGGTGTTTCCTCTTTTAGAGGAGGGATTTTTGATTACTGAGTGGGAAGGGTGATGAAAAATTACACTGGAATTGCCCTTATTTTCCTATTGTTATTTTATTTGCTTTTGAGGTTGCTTACTTCCACCTTAGTTTGCCCGCTGACAGAGTTTGCGATCCATAAAGTTCCTTAATATTTTTTTCTCTGGTATTAAAAATACCCGAGCAATAATTACAGTTTAAGAGGATCTTCAAGATCGAAATTTTTAATCTTCAATTTTTAACTCTATATACAGAGTGAGAATAATTAATATTTTTTTACTACATTGAAGACACTTTGTATTCAAAAGAAGGATTTTTTGACACAGTAATGCTTGTTTTCAAAAAATATTTTAAAAATCCTAGCATTTTTCAAAACGCTCCATGCGCATCCCATTTCATTTAAAAACCTTAATTTTTGTAATATAAGTTTACCCATATATATATAAACATAACTGTGCATTGAATTTTTTTAACGTAGAATTACGTTCCTCAATAACGGTCCTCCGGAGAGAAAAAAATTATCCCGAGTTATAATTTTGGGTACGCGCCAAACAAACTGGCAGTAAACAGTTAAATAGAAAAGTACAAAAATGCATAAAAAAAAAATTAAGATTTAAGCAACGATAAGTAATCCTACGTTAATAACCTTCGGTATTTTCGTTCGAAGAGACTACCTGAAATATTTTTTGTGTGAATCTAAAGTCATATATATATATATATATATATATATATATATATATATATAAATATATATATATAATTTTAAAAACTAGTAATTTCTTAATTCAACACTCTTAACATTTAAAAACTATTAATTCCTCACTTTACTATTCAAAATTAAAATCCTTTTATAATCCCTTAAGTTATTTAATTCCCTTTGGGCATTCGCGTTAAATTCCATTATTACAACCTTCGGCAAAATCATTCAAGATGGCTGTCTTTTTTAACTAAAAGGACGCAGCGTGGCGTCAGTACAAGTTTAAATCAGTTCTGCACATCAACAACAACTTTAAACCAATCAACTATTAAGACACACCCTTTAATCACGTGATGGACTGAAGTTTATATAAGACTTGATATCCGGAAGTAGGACGGACTCCTGTTTTTCTCTTGCTGCATTCATACCGACGGAGCGGTCGGTGATCTCAATAAAAATGTAATTCGAAAAAGTTATGTTATGTTTTGTGTGTCCGAGGGTTGAGATGAAATACGGGAATGGATTTAAACATTTGTGATGCACGACCGGGCAACAAGTCATCCATTTTACCCTTCATTCGTCGGCCAGCGCCCGTGCTATTACACACACACACACATATATATATATATATATATATATATATATATATATATTAATGCTGCTGTGCACTAAACCTATTGGATTCGCTTACCTCAATGTTAACCTATGGAGAAAATGTGCCCAAGGATTGCCGACTTGGATTCAAAGACTATTTTTAAAGAATTGTACTCCGTAATAGAGAAAGAAATTTTACACCTTGGGGAATTTTTCGTTTTTTTTAATGCAAATAATATTTTGAAATTTAAACTATTCTGGCAAAACATCTGGTGTAGTGTGTTTTAAAAGCTCCTAAATTTCTTTGGTGGACGGAATTTATAAACAGAATCGTGTTGAGAGGTGCAGAAAAGTTGAGGCTATCTGAAAATACCCTTTTTATTGGATTAATCAGCATTTATGTAGCTGCAAATGGGAGACACATTTTCTCCATAGGTTAACATTGAGGAGAGCGAATCCAATAGAGTTAGTACACAACAGCCTTAATATGCCTGCTACTTTTAATGTTTTTGCATGTTTTTACTTGATTTCATGGTCAATAAATTTGAAAAATATTTGTGGTTTCAAATAATTATGCACATTTTTGTGATAAACACTTTAATCAACAATTCTGATAAATTTAGAAGAGATCAGATGAAATGCTTCCGAAAGTGAAAATGACGAGGAAGTGAAAATAAAGCGAGATAAAATAACTTTGCAATGTAGATTAATACTTTAGGAGCATTGCTCGAATGTGTGAGGATGATTAAAACATCATTCCACATACTTCTCACCGACTTCTTTATCTATCGGGCATTTTTCTCCCCGAGTTCCTCACAATGCACGGCAAAAAAGGAATATGTATTCTACATACATACTGGTATGCAAAAACAATTTATGCTTTATCAGTGGATAAAATAGTTTCACTTTTGAGATACGAAGAAAAACTACTTAATACCCGTCAAAACATGACTGTTGGATAGTAAATAAATGTACTAATACACAGGGCCCGATTTAGAAAATTCTTGACTATAGGCACAACTCGGGATGGGGCCCCCCTAACACTGATGTGGGCGTAAAATTTTCAAAATTGACACACACAAAAAAAAAATAATCATGAATCATTGTGAAAGTACCATTTTACCAAGAATTGGCTATTTGAAGCATAGAAGCCTAGAACATTATCAAATAACAAAAAGCGATACAACATATTAACTTTATCATTAAAACACCAATACAATACAACCAGAAAAACTTATTAATCCCTTATATACACTATAACATACATATGATGAACTATACATATAACTATACATATGATGAACCTATCAATCAAATTTGAAAGGATATATAAAAAAATTGCCATAAAAAATTAAAATTGAAAAAAATTTGAATTGGGAATCTTTTTCTTTTTTCTCCTTTTAAAATTAAAATTTTGGGGAGACCCTAGGCCCGGGCCTACCAAGTCTAATGAAAAATCAGGGCCTGCTAATACACAAATTATACTCAACTCATCATTGGCATATGTTGAAAAGCATAATATTTAGAATAGAGAAATGCACTTTAAAAAGTTAATATAGAAGCCAATAAAAAGGAATAGGGTTACTCAACAGCGCGAGATAAACAATTTCCGTCAGGTGTAATTCTATATCTCACAAACATAATTAAAAATGAAAATGGCAGAGAGAGAGAGCTAGAGCGATTTCTCGGAATAAACAAATTAAATTGTTTATGTGGTCTCGTGCGTAAGTATCTAAAGCCAGATTTAAACATGTGACTTAGGATGCGCAAAAACAAATTAATGTGTTTATGCGGCCTCGTGCTTAGTGAGTATCTAAAGCCAGATTCAAATATGCCACTGAGCATGCACAAAAAGCAATTTTTAATTGTAAATAATCGCTAATTAATAGAAATTGTGGTTACAAAGACCAAATTTGACACTTCTCTAGATTAAAATCTTTCGTTTAAGACCAAAATAATTACAAGATAAAAAGAACTTTTTATATACCATGTTTTTAAATTTTCTGTTGAATCATATAAACTTGACAATTCTATGTTTTAATAAATACTTTAAAAAAATTTTTTTGTGAATTATCCCATCAGCTTGAAAGAAAATGAAGTTAATTGGAAGTTAACTTGCGTTTAACTTTTCGTTCCCGTCCCGGTCGATAGGTGGCTGCACCAGTCTACAAAACAAAATTAACTGAAAATGAATTTAATTATGCTTAAAGATGGCTAAAAGTATTAAAAGAACGCATTGTCATCGTGTTCTGAGCTATTCTAAAAGTTTCAAATGTCTAGCTAGTCGGAAAGTTAGTTAAAAATCGATTGCAAGATTTGGACTGGACAAACACACAAACACACAAACAAACAAGAAATCGAGCTAATAAAAACATGGAATGAACTAAACTGATGCAGTAGTTTTTTCTCACGGACTGCCCGAAGAATCAGCTTAGCAACTTAAATATATATATGGTGCGCAGATTTTTTTAAAAACCAATTTTTATTATTTTTAAATGTAGTAAGATCAAAAGAAGGAATGAAATCTAATGAAATGAGACATAACTTACCATTAACACATTGTTGACCGGTACCGAATAAACTCCTCTCCTCAAATTCTGAAGACAATTTGGGGTAAATGAAAGTCTTATTGGAGAAATTTTTGATCAACAAATCATTGCTTTACTTGAAAACTACCAGGAAAATCCTCCCATTTTATCATTTCAAATGAGAATCTCAGGCCCCCATATAAAGAAAACAGATTTCAGAAAATCAAAATGCCGAACTTTATCCGAAATTTCAGTCTTTGCCGGAGACTTACATTTATACAGTAAAGCTTATCTAGCCTGTTACCCCTATTCAATGGCCACCCCTCCAAACGGCCATATTTTACTGAGGACCGATTAGACTCCACAGAGCCAATGTTATGGACGAAACCTCTTCCCGACGGCCATTTCTTAAAACGGCCCCGTTTTTGCGGAACCATTACTGGCCGCCCTTTCACTGTGCGTGTGTGTCTATATATATATATATATATATATATATATATATACATATAAGAAAAAGTTGAAAGTGAAAAACCAGTATATACATAAACCACTACAGCCAGGAACCAAAAACATGAAAAGATAAGTGAATAGGTTTTAGACAGTATCTTTTCATCAGCGGTGCCGATACTGTCTAAAAACCAATGGATTGTTTCTAATAAATATGATCTGAGAAATAAACATACTTAGACACCGTACAATCCATATGACACAGAAGAAGGAATAATCAGTGGCTTTATCATAGATCACCAAACTCGGCGCCAGATAAAGTGAAAGTTAAGTTTAAGAGACCGCAAGAAGACTGACGTCGCAAACATTGCAACCATAGAGCCAATGGAATCACTTTAGCAGACTTACATAGGATACTGTTTTATAGGACATAATAACCTAAGTTAACTTAGACATTTATTATGACTAAGAGTTATTTATTATTTTAATTATACTAGTTTTTATTTACTTTTTAATAGTTATTTACTAACTTTTATCATTTAGTTTTGTATTACTAATTATTAACAACAGAACATGCTATTCATTAAATCTAAAACAACCAATTATGTGCTTGGAAAGACTATCAGGGTAATAATTAAGTTTTAGCACTACTAACAAATCATTTATATGCTGATGCCTATTGTCCTTAGAACATAGCCTATTTATTCTTACTAGTTGATTAACAATAATATTATTAAATACAGATTTATGTAAGCAAGATATATATATGTATATATGTATATATATATATATATATATATATACATATATACATATATATATATATATATATATATATATATATATATATACATATATGCATATATATATATATATATATATATATATATATATATATATATATATATATATATATATATATATACATATATATATATAGCAAGATATATATATATATATATGTATGTATATATATATATATATATATATATATATATATATATATATATATATATATTATATATATATATATATATATATATATATATATATATAACACAAAGTTGAAAGTGGAAAACAAGTATATGCCATATATATATATATATATATATATATATATATAAATTGTTAGTCAACAATGTGTAAAGAAAGTAAATAGGATGCTAAAACCACTTTCGAAAGTGAAAATGATGAGGAAGTGAGACTAAAGCGAGATAAAATATCTTCACGAGGTATACTGAAACTTAAGTAACATTGCTCGAATGTGTGAAGATTATTAAAACATCATTCTCCATACTTCTCACTGACTTCTTTATCTATCGGGCATTTTTTCTCCCCGAGTTCCTTCCCAATGCACGGTAAAAAAAAAAAACTGGTCCCTCCAAGACAAAGCAAATATTCACCGAATATGATACGTCCATATCTGCCGTCTGAAAAAGAACCCCGGAATCTGAGATATCCAGAGCCAATTACTTCCTCCCGACCATTTCCTGGCCCCAGACTTCCGCACGCTCCAGTTGGAAACAATACGCAGCGTTTCCAAATACCGACAGGCAATTAACAATGGTAATTATGACACCGAAGAAAAAGAATAAAGCGGGGAATTAAAAAAATAGCTCACAACGAATCATTACGCGCCCGCATTAAGAGCGGCATTGTTGTGCGCGCGGCAGTTCCGATAAAATCCGTTGCACGGCTTAATTAAAAAAAAAAAGAAAAACAACGACAAAAGAGAGAAAACGACCCGTGTCACTTTCGCTGTGGCTGTTAAATTTTTCTCTGAGTGGTTCTTAAGTCTGACCTAAAAAAGTGCTTTAGCATTGATGGAAATGCGTGGAATTGGGGCTGTATAGTTAGCACTTTGCAGAGGTGTGGTTTCTGAAGTGTCGGGTTCAAGATGCTTGCAATCTGGTTCTAACCACGTAATGAATTGTAAAATCGTAATGAATCTATAGTCTCGTTAATGGGTACCAGAAGGCACGACTAGTACCAAACGAATGTTTCCCATGAGGTGTAATGTAAATTGAGTTAATTCGTTCCCGAAAACCGGAATTTTGCAGGGAAATTTATAAATTGATGGGGTTGTTTTTTTATACAAAATATTTAAACTAGACTAACATAATTTAAAACAACAATTAGATATAATAAAATACAATTTATCTTCTCTCAACTTGTACTGAAAGGAGTTGATGGCCTATTGGGACAGTGGGGAAGTAGAGACGGAGATGGGTTGACACTTGGAGTCCCTTTCTTGGAGTCAATATGACTCCAATGGGACCCCAGTCAATGGGACACTTGGAGTCAATGGTAGTCTCCTTCCAATAAAACATCAGGCACTTTCACAGGATTACAGTGGAACCTTGATATAATCGAATTCCTTGATAAAGCGGAGTTTTTCCATTTCCCTTGAATCTTCCTGACACTCCCATGCTATTTTTACTTCTACACATCAAATTACTGGTCAGGAAGACCTCGATATTTCGAATTTTTATTTTGCTTGGCTTGGTACCACACCTGTATATATCGAATTTTTTATTGGAAAATATATATATATATACATACACACACGTACGTATATTTAAGTGTGTATACTCAATATTGAGAAAATGTCATGATGCCATAATATCATAGCGTGTAAACAGCGCCATTAGTGAACCTCACGAAGTTATGGCTACAAAATTTCAGGAAGAGGAATTCTTCTACGAATCCTGACCTCACACGCAGCTGCAAACACGCTTTAGCGATCATTACATCACCACATTAATTTCCTACGCATTCTTAATTCACGCTTTTGTTAATCGAAAACAAAAGCCAACCCGTTAATAAACGGCCAAAAAAAATAATAGGATAAAAGAAAAGAAATAAAAACTGTCCCTGAAGGAATTCCACCGACAGGACTTTGTTTTTCCCGAAACCTCCCGCGCACTCTCCATCATAAAAAGCTGATCTTTGCTCCCAGTCTCCGCTCCTCAAGAATGTTGATAGAGGGGTAAGAGGTTGCACGTTCAGCGGAGAAACTGGAAGACAGTAAGCGACACACGAGGAAGTAAGTTCCTTGACTCGACGGCTATTGATTATCCGGGGGGACTCCGTGTTAGCGGCGTATGAACCCTGGACTCCGCTTTCCATGTGCCATGGGAAAGTGAGTGTAACAGAATCCCATGGGATGTGGGGTTCGAGGGAGTCGATGCAGCAAGAAAAGGCGACTAAGAATCGGGAGTTTTTGAATCACAGTTCTGAGGAAATAGAAGTGTCATTTGAAGGCTCATATTCTGGAACCTGAGACACTTATATTTATGTAGCATTAGCATTTATAAGGCAAAAAAGGTAATATAAAATTCGTTAAAGATAAAAAATAGTTTTTCACCAAGAAAATTCAAATAAGAATCAAAGTTGCTGAATCACAATTCTGAGGAAATAGAAATATCATTTGAAGGTTCATATTTTGGAGCGTGAAGAACGTCTATTTATGTCGCATTAGCATTTATAAGGCAAAAAAAGCTCTTATAAAATTCGCTTAAGAAAATAAAGAGTTTTGCACCAAGAAAATTCAAATAAGAATCAAAGTTGCTGAGTTACAATTCTGAGGATATATAAGTGTCATTTGAAGGCTTGTATTCTGGAGCCTGAGGGACGTATATTTATGTCGCATTAGCATTTATAAGGCAAAAAAGCTCTTATAAAATTCACTGAAGATAATAAAGTGCTTCTCAATTTGAAAAAGTTAAAATAGCCGGCTTATGCATGAGTTACAAAGCTAAGTGAGTCTAACAGGATCTAATGGAATGTGCCCAGCATTTGGGTTCGAGGGACCAATGCAGCAAGAAAAGACGACTAAGAATCGAGAGTTTTTGAATCACAGTTCTGAGGAAATAGAAGTGTCATTTGAAGGCTCATATTCTGGAGCATTCCTGAAGCACGTATATTTATGTCTCATTAGCATTTAAAAGTCAAAAAAGCTAATATAAAATTCGCTTAAGAAACTAAAGAGTTTTGCACCAAGAAAATTCAAATAAGAATCAAAGTTGTTGAGTTACAATTCTGCGGATATATAAGTGTCATTTGAAGGCTTGTATTCTGGAGCCTGAGGAACGTATATTTATGTCGCATTAGCATTTATAAGGCAAAAAAGCTCTTATAAAATTCCCTGAAGAGAATAAAGTGGTTCTCAATTCGAAAAGGTTAAAATAGCGGCCTTATGCATGAGTTACAAAGCAAAATGAGTCTAACAGAATATCATGGGATGTGCCCAGCATTGTAGTTTGAGGGAGTCGATACAGCAAAATAAGGAAACTAAGAATCAGAGTTGTTGAATCACAATTCTAAGGAAATAGAAGTGTCATTTGAAGGCTCATATTCTGGAGCCTGAGAAACGTATATTTGTGTCGCATTAGCATTTATAAGTCAAAAAAGCTTATAAAATTAACTGAAAGAATAAAGTGGTTCCCAATTTGAAAGGGTTAAAATAGTGGGCTCATCCATAAGTTACAAAGCAAAGTGAGTCTAACCGAATCTCATGGTTTGTGTCCAGCTTTCGGGTTCGATGGAGTCAGTGAGGGATTAGGAGTTTTGCAGCAAGAAAAGGCAAGTAAGAAAAATAATATTTGAATTACAACGCTTGAGAAAATAAAAGTGTCATATGAAGGCTCATACTTTGGAGCCCGAGGAACGTATATATTTGTGCCGCATTAGCATTTATGAGGCAAAAAAGCTAACACAAAATTCACTAAAGGTAATAAGAGTTTTGCAATAAGAAAATTCGAAAAAGGGATAAAAGTTGTTGAATCACAATTCTAAGGAAATAAAAGTTTCTTATGAAGCTTCAAATTTAGGAGTCTCGGGATTGTATATTTATGTCGTATTTATGTCGAATAAGGGAAAGAAAAGATTTTATAAAATTCGCTGAAGAGAATAAAGTTTCAAATTGAAAGGGTTAAAATAGCATGCTTAAGCAGGAGTTACAAAGCAACTGCTGACTACAATCAGTAATTGCGTCACACGATTAGAAAAACATTTCCACCTCTAAAAGTAAAAAAATAAAATATTTATAAAAGAGAATGTAAACAGAAAACTCATAAAAAAAGAAAGAGTGAAGTTCATAGGAACGAAATAGAAGAAACGAAGGAAGTAACCCATAAAGACAGAAGAGACGCAAAGAAAGAAATCGAAAAGAAAATATAGAATTATTAGTTTTAAAAAAAGATAGAAGAGACGCAAACAAAGAAATTAAAAATGAAGAAAGAACAAAGAAAATATAAAATGATTAGCCTTAAAAAAGCTAGAAGGGACTCAAACACAGAAATCAAAAATGGAAAACAAAATCTAAAATTATTAGTCAATGAAAAGGGAAAAAAATTGACGTCATCTCTTCTTAAAGTTAATAGAAATTATTTTGACTTTCACAGCTTTTCACTCATCAATCTTTTTCTATAACCTAATTCAATATTCTTATTTCATAGTTTACTTGCATTTTTTACGAATTTGCATTAATGTAATAATATATATTTAGTATTGTGTTTGTTTATGGGCTTGCTCACTTTTGTGTCATCTGTTTTTGTTTTCTGAGTGTGCTCGAACTTTAAACTAAACTAAAAGCCAGACAAGGTACCGTAAGAGTAAAATATTTATAATAAAAAGCTATTTAGGGGTTATTTCTTTCGTTTTACTTAATTTTGCTCCATTGTCTTCTCTCCCTTATAGTTTCTCGGTTGGCATTCGCCTCATCTTTTATTTATTTATTTATTTATTTATTTTTTGTGGGGGGGGGGGGAGGTTCGTTTGTTTGCTTATTTTTTTTTCATTCTGTATGGCTTTTATTAGTAGTAGTTTTAATTTTTAACTCCTTAAAGCCTGTGTACTAACCCTATTGGATACTCTCACTTCAATGTTAACCTATGCAAAAAATGTGTCCAAGGATTTCCGACTTGGATTGAAAGATTTTTTTTTAATTTTATACCGTAATAGAGAACGAAATTTTACGACTTGGGGCATTTTTCGTTTTTTTATACAAATTTTTTTTTAATTATTCGGGGGAGGGGAAATTCTGGTATAGTGTGTTTTAAACAATCCTTAATTCCTTTGGTCGATGAAATGAATTTTTGGTTTATAAAATGAATCCTGTTGCGAGGTCCAAAAAAGTTAATGCTATCTGAAAATACCATTTTTATTGGATTATCAGCATTTATGTAGCTGTCAATAGTAGACACATTTTTTCTAGAGGTTAACATTGAGGTGAACGAATCCAATAGGGTTACTGCACAGCAACCATAAGAATCTATTTGTTTTAACCACTTTAAAATTCAAACTGAGTGAAATTTTACTGCCTTCAGCGAATTTTTAAGTTATTTTTGCTCATTTTTGGTTTTAGTTCATTTTTGGTGCGGCGTGCAGGTCCGGAATCGTTTAGGTCCTTTTCCGTGAGAATTTCTCTGAACTTGTCTTACAGACTTCATTTCCTCAAGTTCAACCATGCAATGTTCATCTTACCTGCTCTTTCGAAAGTTGCCATTTCCAAATGGTGTAACATATAGCTCCAAATAGTTTTGCCAGTTCGTAATAAAACTAATCGATCAAAGTTGATCTGTTTTACATCGTAAGGGAATTTTGCACTTTTTCCTTGTTCTTTGATATCATGCAAAGTTCTCTACACTGTAAAAATGAACTGCTATTTCAGGGTGAAATGTTTCTGGGTAGCGAATTTACCTGTTTTAGGTATACCATATTTGTATCTTAAACATGCTTTCGAACCCTATTTTGTAATATACTTAAAACAGCATGCATGCACTGATATTAAATCATCCAGACAGTTTACTGATATATATATATATATATATATATATATATGTGTGTGTGTGTGTGTGTGTGTGTGTGTCGGTAAACTGTCTATAAAACTTTTTATAGATTAAACAATTAAATTTCCGTTGGGTTTATTTTAATACATGTTTATTGTCATCTGGTTCAGCTTTTTACATTATTCTTCTCTCATATGAAAATGTTACAATTGACGCCTTAATATACAAGTATTTTTTTGTATTCTAAAATACTTGCATATTTTCAAGATTTTAAATTTTTTTCTAATTATATTTATATATATATATATATATATATATGTTGTAACGTATTCCTGCTATTTGTGTCAAAAGCAAACACTTAGGTAGCGTCACAGGTTACGTGTAAGGTAGACAGCTTACTAAAATAGAGACTTTCAAGATAATGAGAATTTCAGATTTATTTAATATACGCGGTTAGGCCGCGATCTCGAATGATAGATATACAAAGCAGTCCGTAGAAGTTGGAGTAGAAAACGTGGATGGTCTCTCAAGGATGGAGCACACTGTCGCTAAAACGAGGCGACGAACCGCTGGTCAGGTCACAGAAAAAAGGGCCCGCACTCGTCCACTGGAAGCTAGCAGCTTCTCTGAAATAAACACAATTGGGGACATCAAGTTCCGATCGGTTTCCCCGACCTTTCTCGGTGAAAAAGGGTCTTCTCACGTAGAGGGCAGAGCCTCACAAAAAAACAAGTCACTTAAAAGTGCGTGGAGCTAGGAGATCAAGTATCACTCCTAAACTCTCTAAGAAAAAATTCTCTGCACGAAAAACTGGTCTTCAAGCCTCGTCGGCTTATTTAAAAACTTGATCCCTGGCGGAATTCTTTCTAGCCTCCTCTCTATAGCTCGCTCCGGATAGGCTGAGCGTCTAGCCGTGAGCAAAAAACGATGCCGATTATTACATCTTCATCGCCCGCTCACTCATTAGCGATCTCGTTTCAGGGCGTAAACTGTCATTGTCGGCCACTGTCAAAATATGGCGCCAGACTGTCTCCTCTTTTCATCCCAGGAATGCGTCCCGAAGAGGTGCCCATTGTGGTCCTCTTCCGCTCGGGGGGTCTGCCATTCTTTAGCATCGGTTCACGGCTAGCGACGATTTTAATGGTTTTCCTACTCGCCTCGAGGGGGGGAAATTGCCACAATGTGTGTGTGTGTGTGTGTGTGTGTAAGAAATAGATCCAGTAATTACTATTTTTAATGACTCGTCCTCGTCACATGAGTACGACCCCCGACGAATCAGAGTCAGGACTTTGCAGGGGAACCGCTTTCTCGCCGAATGACCAGCTGGACATGTTTGCTGTCCTGGGTTGGCAATGGCTAGAGAGAGATGAGTGATTTCAGATTTGTCCTGTACTACTAGAAACTTGGTGTGTGTTGGTGATACGTGCTGTTCTCTAAACCAGCATGGTTATGTTGCAGTTAATGGAATTAATAAACGTGTTAATTTAAATGAGTTGATTTCTGTCATTCGTCCAAATCACGACATATATATGTATGTATATATATATATGTATGTATATATATATATATATATATATATATATATATATATATATATATATATATATATGTGTGTGTGTGTGTGTGTGTGTGTGTGTGTGTGTGTGTGTGTGTGTGTGTGTGTGTATATGTGTATATATATATATATATATATATATATATATGTATGTATGTATGTATGTATGTAATTTCCCCATTAATTTGCGTCGTCTCGTTGTCGTGTCCACATTAAGTCCTTGAATTCGATCACTGAAAAGGAGAACTAACTCAGATTTTGATGGCTGGAGCTAGACTCAGCCAGAAGGGAATTAAATTTAGATGCAGTCAGGGCGAAATTCCTAATACATCGGTTATTGCTCGTCTTCAAAATGTGCATCATACAGGAGGCATGTCACCATGACAAGACCATGAGAGCCTTTCAACATTTCAACATTTACATTATCACCTTTCAACATTTCACTCAAGAGGGCGATAGAGACATGTGTCTAACTATTTGCAGGATCAGCAGTTTTCTGGGCTCGCTAAGCTAACCTACTCCTGAATTCGTACATACGCCCTTGTAGAAATGCAAAGGCATGCGATTTTAATATCCTTGTTCTCATGGGAAGCTATGTTGCTAAGGGTTTTAAAGAGATGAATTAGTATTAGGGGGAGGTGGGGTAAGATGACGAACTTAAGCTTCAAATATTTTTCCTGAATTCAATGGTGGTTTTTTTTTTTTTTTCTTTTTTCTTTTTTTTTTTTTTTATCCAATGCGGAGGCACTTGTATTTCAAACATTGGCCCTTACTACGCCGCAGTTTACTGTCCATTTTATTGTGGGGGCACCATATAGGCGGACAGCATTACCCCCTATGAAGGGACGACACGAACGGAGGCATTTTTCGTGGCGCAACGCTGGGACTCGATCTGAGCACCCTCAGCACCGAAAACCAGCGCGCTGTACCACTGGGCCGCCACAAGCCCTCAATGGTGGTTTAAAAACCTGAAATTTACAGAAAGACTTCTTTCAACCATTATGTTTTATAAAAAAAAATTGAAATGATTTCATCTCCTCTTGGAAGATGGCAAAATATTCCATTCCCCCAAGAAAGTATATATATATATATATATATATAATTTTCGTGCATATGTGTGATAATGAGATTCAGTAGACTATCCCTTACCCTACATTGGTGTGTTGTGAAGGACATCCTAAATTCCTCCCCAAAATTCCTCATTGTCAGAGAAATCACAGATATAGTCACAAAAAGAATAAATCACAAGCCATAATTTAAGAGAGGAACATCTGAAATTATGGCTTGTCTATTATTATCTGCTCAAAAGACTGTAATTCACTTCCTTCCTCTCATTTTGAGTTTTAGAGACAAAAACATTCATTGAAGATATGTAGATCTTTGCAACTAGAACACACACTTAAAGATTACGACAAAGGCCTAATCCCATTCTACAGCATTGTCAAGAGATTAGAGGCATTTGATTTGCATACTCTTGAAGCATACAGAAAGCGTATTGCCTCGTACAAGGTGATCTCGTATAATTTCAAAAAGTGCGTTGATATTACGTAAGCATTAGTCTCGAGCTTATCTTATTTCCACTTCAATATACAGTTCTTACCGCTTAGACATATATCGCTTGCATACAGTTTCTCCAAGTTCTGAGCGAAATCCGTCTTGATTAAAAACAGCTAATTTTAGCAAATTACTTTATTAGACAAATTTTCTTTTCAGGGCGTCTTTCATTCATCTCGTCGCATTATGTCACGGGGAAACAAAATTTCGCGGCCAAAACACTACTTCACTCCATTATTGACTTTTATCTTAATTTTCTTTCATTACTGCGCGATCAAAAGAAAAGCCACTTCCAAAAACGTTCCCCCTTTTGTATCAACCCCTTTTGTTCGACTCAATGAAAGCTTCGATCTCCGTAACAATATGTCTGAGAATTGTTGTCCCTGCAGCCATTGCCATATTGTTGGAGAAATCGTAGCAGGCGCCGTGAGTTGTAATTAATCTTTTATTTTGGTATTTGCGAATGAGCCAGGGTCCTTTAGTTTTCGAATCGAACCGTTGGAATGAGTTGAGTATAGGTACAGTCACTTATTTAACGAGAAAGGAGTAAAAAAAGAGGTTTTAAATTATTGTTATTTTAAATTATTGTTTTTTATTTACAGTTGAAAATTTTCTGTGATATTACGTAAGTGGGAAAAGTACTGATTCCTTTCTAAAATTGTTGCCGTTTTAAATTGTTATACGTGATTTCATTTTGTAAAGTAGATTATGCTTTTTGTGTATAGTTGGAATAACAACTCGTATCTTTGACAATCATTACTACTCTGCGAATTAACCCAAATATCTTTCCCTATTCCTATGACTTCAGACTTTATCCGAACAGCTGGGCCCTTTTCGGAGGCTTCAGGCACAGTGCTAAAAATGTGTTCATGTACAAACTAAATTTGGAATTTCAGCAGTCACTTTTGGCCAATACACTACTCTTGCTACTCTGCGTCCTAATCTGAATCTCATCCAGTATGCCTATGGTGTCACTATTTATACGGCTATGTCTTCTTTGGAGGATTCTGGCACAGAGTTCATATACAAACTCAATTTGGAATTTCAGCAGATATCTTTGGCCAATACACTATTCCTGCTACCCTGTATCCTAATCTGAATCTCCTCCCCTATGCCTATAGTGTCACACTTTATTTGTACAACTATGTTTTCTTTGGAGGGTTCAGGCATAGCGTTCATGTACAAACTAAATTTGGAATTTCAGCAGGCATCTTTGACCAATACACTACTTTTACTACTTTGCGTCCTAATCTGAATCTCATCCTCTATGCCTATGGTGTCACACTTTATTTGTACAGTAATGCCTTCTTTGGAGGGTTCAGGCATAGTGTTCATAAACAGACTAAATTTGGAATTTCAGCAGGCATCTTTTGCCAATACAGTACTCTTGCTACTCTGCATTCTAATCTGAATCCCATTCCCTATGCCTATGGTGTCACACTTGATTTGTAGAGCTATGTCTCCTTTGGAGGGTTCAGGCACAGCGTTCATATACAAAAAAAATTGGAATTTCAGCAGGCCTCTTTAGCCAATACACTTCTCCTGCTACTCCACGTCTTAATCAAAATCTTTTCTCCTATGCCTACGATGTCACACTTTATTTGAGCAGCTACGTTTTCTTTGGAGTCTTCAGAACACAGTGTTCCTATACAAACTAAATTTGGAGTTTCAACTGGCATCTTTGTCCAATACATTACTTCTCTTACTCTGCGTTTTAATCCAAATACTATCCCCCCGTGCCTACGATTGTCACATTTTAATTGAACAGCTGTGTCTTATTTGGAGACTTCATGCACAGCGTTCATGTACAAGCTAAATTTGGAACTACAACGCGCATATTTGACTATTACACTACAATTGTTACTCTGCGCCTAAAATTTGGAAAACAATTCGTATTTTTGGCTATTATGCAACTGTTGGGACTCTATACCCTAACCCAAATCTCATCCCCTATCACTCTTTAATTGAACTGCTACGTCCTGTCCGGAAGCTCCAGTTACAGCGGTTAAAACTGCTGTGTACTAACCCTATTGGATTCGCTCACCTCAATGTTAACCTACGGAGAAAACGTGTCCAAGGATTGCTGACTTAAATTTAAAGATTTTTTTAAAAATAGATTGTACTCTGTAATAGAGAAAAAAAATTGACACCTTGGGACAAATTTCGTTTTTGAAAAAAATGCAAATAATATTTTAGAATTTAAGTTATTTTGGGGGAAATAGCTGGTTTAGTATGTTTTAAACGCTCCTAAATTCCTTTTGTGGACTAAATTTTTAAAATGAATCCTGTTGCAAGGTGCATAAAAATTCAGGCCCTCTGAAAATACCATTTTTATTGGATTATCAGCATTTATATAGCTGTCAATAGAAGACACATTTTCTGCATAGGTTAACATTGAGGTGAGCGAATCCAATAGGGTTAGTACATGGCAGCCTTAAAGGGGTCCAGGACACAAAATTCTTCAAATTTTCGAAAAAAAAATTACTGTATTAAAAATTTTTTTGTTCTTTTCCGATTAAAATGACGTTTAAATTACGTTTCCATCTTAATTAGAACAGGAGATTTTTTTTCCAATATTTTAATAACAGCCAATCTTTGTTTAAACCTGTAAATGCGTTTCTCTACGTGATAGGTTTTTTTTTTCACCATTTCTCATCTTTAAATTGTTATAAGTCAACAACCGTTAAAGATGCATGGTTAGAACTTGTAACATGTCTTTCTCAATTATTTTACTTTCATTTTGATTCAGCAAATTTAAAAAAAATATATTTACTTTTGAAAATATGATTTTTTTTTTAAATAAGTTACATAATTTTTTTGAAATTTTTACTCTAAATATTTTTAATTTTTTTAAAATTAATATTTTGAAAAATGATGAATCAAAATTAAAACTTATAATTGTCTGTTTAATTAACTGAAAAAATTTTGAAATTAGATAAATAATATTTCGAGTTATAACGATTTTAAATTACCCCACTTTTTTTAAATTTAAAATTTTTAAAAATTTTAAAACTTTATGAGAAGTTTTATGATGTGATTTTGTTTACAAATTATATGGTTAACCATCACAAAAAAATTAAAAATTTTTACTCAATAAATGAAAAAAATTTTTTAAATGTATCCCAGACCCCTTAAGTTGGAATGTCTCGGTTTGCATTTTGATCAGTTACTTACCCTGGAGAGCCTCCTTTTATACGCTGTCTGCATCCTGCATACTCACTCATAAAGTTGCATAAAGGTTAACTTCTTTCATACGTACCCAGGCGAGAATCTTTGCGAAATTTTTGCCAGTAGCGTACGTAAAGGTAAATTTGCCAATTACTAAAAAAATCATTCAGTATCATCTTAAGTTCTTTCTGCTCAAACTAAGTTCATACCGAACACGTTTGCCGCTTTAAAAAAACAAATTTCAAGTAGCCTCTTCTAACGAAACTACAGCGGGTTACTAACGTAGGATTACTTATCGTTTCTTACCTCTTTTGTATGTATGTATGTATGTATGTATGTATGTGTTGTGTATATATATATAAGACAAAGTTGAAAGAGAAAAACCAGTAAATGCTCAAAACTACTGCAGCCAGGAACTAAAAACATGAAAAGATAAGTGAAAAATAGGTTTTTGACAGCATCTCTTCACCAGCGGTGCCGATACTGTCTAAAAACCAATGGATTGTTTCTGATAAGTATGATCTGAGCAATAAACATACTTAGACCGTACAATCCATAAGACACAGAAGAAGTGAATAAACAGTTGCTTAATCATAGAACACCAAGCCCGGCGCCAGACAAAGTGGAAGTTAAGAAAAGGAAACCGCAAGAAGACTGACGTCACAAACCTTGCAACCATGGAGCAAATGGAAACACAGAAGCAGACTTACTAAGGATACTGTGTTATAGGACAAAATAACTTAAGTTAACTTAGACATTTATTACGACTAAGAGTTATTATTATTATTTATTATTTATTATTATTATTACACTAGTTGTTATTTATTATTATTTTTTAGTAGTTATTTACTTTAATTAATCTTATAGTTTTGTATTACTAATTAATAGCAACAGAACATGCTATTCAGTAAATCTAAAACAACCAATTTTGTGCTTGGATAGATTATCACAGTAATTATTACGTTTTAGCACTACTAACAATTTTATAATATGCTTATACCTATTGTCCTTAGAACAAAGCCTATTTATTCTTACTAGCTGATATATAATAATATTATTACATACAGATTTGTGTAAGCAAGTTGAATAATTTTGAAATTTAACAATATTAAAGTCATAAGCTGATCTTTTATCATATAGATCAAAAGTGAAATTGCAATGAGAATTTATTTTTATGTTTATATCTAAAAAGTTTACATTAAGTTTATCTTGGCTACTTTGTATTAGTTCCAGATTAAGAGGGTAAAAATTTAAGGCTATATTATTGTTACTTTTATTAATTACAATTATGTTATCAATATATCTAAATATTGGGTAATTGCTATTATCAATATTATTAATATTATCAACTTCAAAAAAATGTAAGTATAAATTGGCTAGCATACTTGAAGCATTTCCACCTTGTGGTACACCTTTAACCTGTAAGTAAATACTATTATTGTGTACTATATAATTATGTTTAGTTACAAAATCTAGGAGCCTATTGAAATGAGTAAGATTAATTTCATTGTTTAAGTATTGAATATTATTTTTTACTAACGTTAAAATTACTCTATTTAAATCAATTATATTGATATTATTGAAAAAGTCTTTAAAATCAAAAGTGACAATTGATTTACAATTATTTAATGTTATATATATATATATGTGTGTGTGTGTGTAAGTAAAAATTTTGTCGCCCCTTTTTGGTGCTTTTCTGTTTAACTGTTTACTGCTTGCTCAAGCGATACAGACTGGGTCTGGCGCGCTGACAAAGTTATATATCGGGACGACGGATGGTGTTAGCGTCTGAAATTTTGCTTTCCGTAGGACCGTTATGGAGGAACGTAATCCTACGTTAAAAAATTTTTGTAAAAATAAACATTTTAGGTCTGTTTAAAATTTTTTACTCTCTGATTCTCTATTTTTCTAAATCTCTAAATTGAATTTTTCAGTTTATTTAAAATTTAAACTCTGGAATATTTGCGGAATATCTCAACAAGCAAATTTCTAAAACGAAATTATTTGCCAAATTTGCACGTTACGTAAGAGTTATACACAAAACACAAAATCACATAGACGAAACACAATATTCGCAGAAAGACATGCTTGTGAACAAAAGAATATAAATATGCAAGAATTCGATTCAGCCTTTCAAACACCCCCGAAACTTCTATTTCCAGTAATAGATTGAACGCAGAGCATCCCTATTTACTATTAACTCGGAGAAGTAAAATCACATCTACCAGGAAGAGTTTAAAAATAAATTCATCGCTTGTGAACTAAATGGAAATAGGCACTAATAAGAAAATCGTGATATACTTTACGGGTGGTAATGATTAATAGCATGCTTTACAAAAAAGATGAGTGTGTTCTTAGCTGATGAATTTTCTACTCTCTATGTTTTTTAATGGCTGCATTACTGTAAATGACAGAACATGCTCCTAGCTCCAAAGCCCAATGGAAACAATGGATGTTGTTGGAATCGGAATTTTTCTTGAGAGATGTTTCATTGTTTGTGCTTTGATTGTTTGCGTACAGGATCCCTTTTCTCTATAGGCTGACGATTTAATTGAAAAATGATTGAAAAAACCTATTGTGTGAACTAAAGGCATTAATCAGTAGTAAATAAGTAGACAAATAACGCATGAAGTGCATTAGTTTCATTCAAGTAATTCGAATGGAAGTCTAGACATAAAGGCATGGGTCGTTTATTTTAGGGGGAAAAAATGGCGTAATAAGTGTTATAAATATATGGATTTCTTTGTGTCTCTGCAGTTGTGCTCGCAGTTCTCCTTTTATCAGCCATTTTTCTGTTTCTTTTCGAACAATGTGGAAAGTTTAGAAATTCAATTTCTAGTTTTCTAGTTCTAGTTACCAGAATGTTATGCGGAGGGTTTCCGTTTTAGAATTGCTTTTAATTTCTACATTCTGCTATCACTTTACAGAATTGGTAAATAATATATATATATATATATATATATATATATATATATATATATATATATAGAGAGAGAGAGAGAGAGAGAGAGAGGTAGATAGATAAATTGTTTTAACTTTCTTTAATTTAAAGGAAATTGAGACATAACTCTATATACTGGGGCCCGAGGTAGCCTAATGGTAGCTCGTCGGACTTGCAACTGGGGATGCTCCATTCAAATCCCGATGAACGTCAATAACCTTCGCGTCTAAGCCGGATATGGTCCCGTTAAATACGTTAAACGTAAAGTCCTTATATGAAGTCACAGAGGGTTGGAGAAGATACGAGCCCCCCAGATATCACCCCAAGTGGTGCTTGGTCCAAATTGAGGTGGCACCAGGGGGGGGGGGTGCTGGTTTACCTATACGGTGACCCCGCTGAAAGCAACCAATGATTCTCGCTGATTATGTGCAAATACTTCCTTGACGAGTATCCCACATTTTAAAACACAACTCTATGTACTAAACGGTCTCAGAACTACTAATGTATATTACTAACTTGATATACCATATTCATTTGAGGCATGGCGGATAAAAGACGTTTCTTGAGAATTGTGAACTCCTCATCGAGATCCTAATTGATGCAGATGTTTGCGGGGACGGAGGATGAGCTGTCAAATACGTTCCTGAAACTTCTTTATTCTTTCTTGGTAAGGGAGATTCTCGCGCGCGAGTGGTGTGTTCTACATGGAAGGTCCTGGGGGAGAATTTCATATGGAACTAGGTAAAAAGGGACACTGTATTTCAGCAAACTGAAGCCAGTTTTGTACACCAAAAGCAACACGGGGAGAGATTTCTTATAGAAAAACAAAGAAAGGGCGTTTATACTAATTGACAAACAACAGATGAAGATGCTAGAGAGGGTAGAGAAGAGTCTTATGCAAGATTTAAGTTTTCGTACCGTCAACTTGGGTAACTTTGACCCAACAAAAGAAAAAAGATAGTATGGGCTGTATCTAGACAAAGGAGAGTGATTATCACTTATTTATTGGAAGGGCCAGTAGGGGGTAAATATAATAGGTATAATAAGTATATAGGTATATAGGTATATTATAAAGGGTTTGTTGGGCCAAAGTTATCCCAGTTGACGGTACTGAATATACGACTCATGTGTACATAAAGTGTTAAGAAAAATTTTATCTTAATGAGTGTTAACTAGTTTACAGTAACTTATTTTTCTACCATAGGAACATAGTTTAGTCAAATATAAAATTGAAATGTACTTCCAAACACTGATGAAGCCATTTCACGAATCAACGATAGCTAGCAATAATAAAAAATTACCATCACATATGGAGGGTATGATTTACGTGCAGCATTACATTTACCTCTGTTATGGCATGATCCTTAATTAATTAAATGTTCTCTTCATGTAAAATTTATTATGAAAGTATTTTGCTATCAAATGAACATATTTTGGTATGGAATCTCCAAAACTATGAACTTTTTCTTGAAATATTGGCAAGTAGCAAAAATTATACATTACTATGACACACGGAATATTTTTTTAAACCACTGCTTTTATATACAGCTATCTGGAGATTAACTGGAAACAGGAACATATAGCCGCCGTCAAGGAGAAAACGAGATCAGTCTTCCCTTCTTCCCGTGAAATTAGATAACACGTACATTCAGCAATCTAATGACCTTAATTAATTCAAAAATTAAACTCCTTTAGAATTTTGAGCCAAAGGTACCTCAGCCGCCCTCACGTACTCCTTCGAAGTTACTGTGTTAGATTTAATGGCTGATAACCGTGCCTAAGAGCTGTCGTCCAGAATTGTATACTAGTAAATAAAATCAAGCTATCCTTCTTCAAGTGATTAATTACGGAGCAAATTCGGCCACCAAATGATGAAAATAACTTAACTGAATATCGATAAGGAACCGTCAAAACACAACATACTTTTCATGAGTTGCGTATTGCTCTTGTTGTAACTCGACCATCGCATACAGAATATATAATTTATGCATAGTTTATGTAAAGAGCTTACGTACATATTGCAAGCATGTATCTCTGGAAGCAAGTTTTTTGATTAATGAGATCGATTTTTTATGAGAAGTTAATAATGGATGGGCTCTGCTACCAAATGAATATATTTGAGTTAAAAATTGGGAAGGATTCTCCAGCACAACGTGCTTTTCATAAGATACGTTTTGCAAGCGAAAATAATATATTACAACGGCTTGCAGAATATATTGTGTTCCTACAGCTCTTATATGATTAATGTATCACTTTATTTTGACGTTTCTGGGAGCTTATTGTATGCATATAACTCTGGGGTATGTTTCTTGATTAATTGAATTTTCTCTGGGGTTAATCATGGATGAGTTTTCTTATCCAATGAATATGTTTTAGCTAACAATCGAAACGAAATCTCCAGCGAAGAGTGCTTCACACGAGAGACGTGTTGCAAGTGAAAATAATATATTTTCATAGCGTACGGAAGATATTGTGTATAGACAGCTTTCATAAATAACTGTTTGGAGATTGATGGTATGCAGCAACGTCTAGCGGCCATCGTCTAATCAGGTAAATGACTGAATGAAATCAATCTCCCTTGCTTCATGTGAAATTAATTAACAAGTTAATACTGCTACCGGGCGAACTTAATTAATCAGAGTATCGCTGTTGAGCCTCCCTCCACGTGTTTATCGCGAGTGTCTGACCGCTGCAACCAAAATAATACACGCCATGGCATTAATTGAATGTTAATCATGGATGAGTTTTGAAGCCCAATGAATATTTTTAGTTGAAAATCGGAAAAGAAATCTCCAGTAAAGTGAGATTTTCAAGAGATGCTGGTTGCAAGTGAAAAAATTTATTTTTATAGCGTACGGCAGATACTGTGCATCGACAGCTTTCATAAATAACTCTTTGGCGATTGATGACAAACAGCAACGTCTAGCAGCCATCGCCCAGTCAGGTGTATGAGTAAATGAAATCAATCTTCATGTGAAATTTATTAACAAGTAAATGGTGCTACCGGATGAACATAATTAATCAAAATATCGCTTAGGAGCTTCCGTCCGGGGCAACGTGTTTATCGCGATAGTCTGATCGCTGCAGCCAAAATAATACATGCCATGGAATTAACTGAATTTCCTCTGATGTTAATCATGAATGAGTTTTGCAACCTAGCGAATATATTTTAGTTAAAATCGAAAAAGGAATCTCCAGCAAAGCGAGATTTTCATGAGATTCTGTTGCATGAGAAAATAATATTATGTTATGGAGTACGGAAGGTCCTGTTTATCAACAACTTTCATAAATAACTCTTTGGAGATTGATGGTAAACAGCAACGTCTAGCAGCCATCGTCTAGTCAGGTATGTGAGTGAATGAAATCAATCTCCATGTGAAACTAGTTAACAAGTAAATTCTGCTACCAGATGAACATAATCAGATTATCGCTGAGAAACCTCCCCGTACGGGACTACGTGTTTATTGTGATAGTCAGCCAAAATAATACACACCACGGAATTAATTGAATTTTCTCTCATGTTAATCATGAATGAATTTTGCAACCTAGTGAATATATATTTAGTTAAAATCAAAAAAGAAATCTCCAGTAAAGCGAGCTTTTCATGAGATTCTGTTGCATGAGAAAATAATATTATGTTATGGCTTACGGAAGGTCCTGTGTATCAACAGCTTTCATAGATAACTCTTTAGAGACTGATGGTAAACAGCAATGTCTAGCAGCCATTGTACAGTCAGGTGTATGAATGAATGAAATCAATCTTCACGTGAAATTAATAAACAAGTAAATTCTGCTACGAGATTAACTTAATTAATCAAAGTATCGCTGAGGAGCCTCTGTCCGCTACCACGCATTTATCGCTACAGTCTGATCGCTGCAGCCAAACTAATACACACCATGGCATTAATTGAATGTTAATCATGGATGAGTTTTGAAGCCCAATGAATATATTTTAGTTGAAAATGGGAAAAGAAATCTCCAGCAAAGCGAGTATTTCTTGAGATGCTGGTTTGCAAGTGAAAATAATATATTGTTATAGCGTACGGAAGACACTGTGCATCGAGAGTTTCCATAAATAATTCTTTGGAGATTGATGGCAAACAGCAACGTCTAGCAGCCATAGTCCAGTCAGGTGTATGAGTGAATGAAATCAATCTTCATGTGAAATTAATTAACAAGTAAATTCTGCTACCAGATGAACATAATTAATCAGAATATCGCTGAGGAGTCTCTCCTTCCGGGACCACGTGTTCATCGCAATCGTCTGATCGCTGCAGCCAAAATAATATACGCCATGGAATTAATTGAATTTCCTCTGATGTTAATCATGAATGAATTTTCCAACCTAGTGAATATATTTTAGTTAAAATCGAAAAAGAAATCTCCAGTAAAGTGAGCTTTTCATGAGATTCTGTTGCATGGGAAAATAATATAGTGTTATGGCGTACGGAAAGTCCTGTGTATCAACAACTTTCATAAATAACTCTTTGGAGATTGATGGTAAACAGCAACGTCTAGCAGCCATCGTCCAGTCAGATGTATGAGTGAATGAAATCAATCTTCATGTGAAATTAATTAACAAGCAAATTCTGCCACCAGATGAACATATCTCCGAGGAGCCCTCCGTACGCGACCACGTGTTTTTCGCGAGAGTCTTGACTGCCGCAGCCAAAATAATGCACGCCATGGCATGCGCAATATTCCCGTCACGCTTTTTGCCGCCAACTCGGATATGCATATTAAAACGAGCATTTCCTTATATCGGTCACTTTTCGCGGTAATTATCAATAACAGCTCGTGGCCTCTCCGGCGAAAAAAAAAGGCATCCGCGAGGGAAACTTTTCGGGCTCCCCGCTGTCAAGTTTTAACTCCATTAATCAGGTTTTCATGACTCTAGCGCCGAGATCACAGCGGCCTGTCGTAATGCACTTGGCGTGGAATGCGAAATCAGTCGAAAACAAAAGGAGCGGGGGAAGAGAGACGAAGCTCAGGGAAAAAGTGGTACAAAGCACGGGGAGTGTGGGTTCTTGATTGAAGATGACGGGTTTTATATTGAGCTGTTAAGGTAATGAGTTTTAGGGTTTGGGGACAGCGGTTTCTAGGAAGCCTTTCGGTGGCTCCGAAGCTCCAGGTCTGGATGATGGAGTCGGGGTGTATTGCTGTTATCTACCCAGCGGTGGTTTCTGTCCAGGAAAAAACAAAATTTGACTACTCTCTATATTAATCCATATAAACAATTAATTTATCCGCTAGCCGCGAGCAATTTTCCTATTTTCCTGCACAAAATCGCGGACGGATTTCAGGTCTTGTTAATCGTAAGCAGACTTTTAAGGGGACAAGGGACATTCAACTACAATTTTTTTATTTTCAATTTTTTACTCTTTATACAGAACTGGCTGAATACCCGCACTTCGCTACGGCGTACATTCCAATTGAATACAACGGTCAATGTATGCAATTAATGCCAAAAAAAATAAATAAATAAATTTATAAAAAATCGAATGGATATTTTTATAGACAAAATAATGTAGAGGAAAATATTCAAATTAAATCTAATAGAACATATTAAAGAATATAGTACAGATAATATAGTACAGTTTGAGGAACATTTTTTTTACTATATTCTAATTTTTTTGGATAATGTTCAATCGTCTGCCACATTAGAAAGAAAAAAAAAATGCCAATTTATTTCGTTGTTATGCACGTGATGCAAAATTAATTTAATGTATCACAAAAAGAAAAGAAACCACGTGATCAGCATTTAATAATTTAAATTCTAAAAATTAATCTTTAAAAACTCACCAAAAGTTAGAAAATGGAGGTAAAGATTCGAAAAGGATTTCATTTTAAAGTAATTTTTATGATCTTTCTCTTGATATAAATTTTATAACCCTCGGATTATTATTTTAAATGCAAACTTTAAAGAATGTTGCAAAAACAGCTTAAAATTTTAATTTAAAAAAAATCTAAGAAGAATTTTCAAAAATCTTTCGTAGTGCACCCCTACACTATGAGAAGAATCGCCATGCAAAATTTCAGCCCTTTAGGTCAAGCGGTTTGGTCTGTGCGTTGTATGTCAGTCAGTCAGTCAGTCAGTTACGGAATTGTTTTATATATATAGATGAGAATAATTAATATTCTTTTTGACTACATTAAGGTCCCTTAGAATCTAAAATAAAGATTTTTTTTGCAGAATAATGCCTGTTTTTCAAAATTTTCTTCAAAAATGACAGAATTTTTTAATATGCTCTATGCGCGCTCCATACATTTAAAAATCTTCAATTTTTTAATACAGGGCTTACCATATATATGTATAAACGTAAGTGTGCATTGATTTTTTTTTTTTTGTATAAATCAAAAGTGAAAAATATATTTTTCTCAATCTATCTGTTATTTTTTTATGTTTTTGTATGTTTCTACTTTATTTCGTGTTATATAAAATTTGAAAAATATTTTTAGTTTTAAAAAACGATGCACAGTTTTGTGACAAATACTTTAATTAACAATCGTGAAAAATTTGGAAGAAACTGGACTAAAAATATGGTACATAGAGCATTTTGTAAAATTCTAGCAATTTTGAAGAATTTTTTGAAAAATAGTTCATATTCTTCCACACAGAATAATTAGTTACAAGTGCCTTCAATGTAGTAAAAAACAGTATTAATTACTCTTATTTTGTATATAGAGTAAAATATCGAAAATTTTCGTCGTTTTTTAAAACTAAAAATATTTTTCAAATTTTATATAACACGAAAAAACGATGCACAGTTTTGTGACAAATACTTTAATTAACAATCGTGAAAAATTTGGAAGAAACTGGACTAAAAATATGGTACATAGAGCATTTTGTAAAATTCTAGCAATTTTGAAGAATTTTTTGAAAAATAGTTCATATTCTTCCACACAGAATAATTAGTTACAAGTGCCTTCAATGTAGTAAAAAACAGTATTAATTACTCTTATTTTGTATATAGAGTAAAATATCGAAAATTTTCGAAAAACGAGTTTGAAAGTCCCTTGACCGCTTAATGTGATACAAAAAAATAATCAAAATCTGTGGAGAAAACGGAAATTTTTTTACATGTTTTTATTAACTCGCTTTCTTGTTTGTTTGTGTGTTTGTGTGTTTGTCCAGTTCAAATCTTACAATCGATGTTTAACTAACTTCCCGACTAGATAGACATTTGAAACTTTTAGAATAGCTCATAACACGATGACAATGCATTCTTTTGATACTTTTAGCCATCTTTAAGCAGAATTGTATTCATTTTCAGTTAATTTTGTTTTGTAGACTGGTGCAGCCATCTATCGGCCGGGACGGGAACGAAAAGTTAAACGCAAGTTAACTTCAAATTAATTTTCTTTCAAGTTGATGGGATAATTCATCAAAAAAAAAATTTTTTAAGTATTTATTAATACATAGAATTGTCAAGTTTATATGATTCAACAGAAAATTTAAAAACATGGTACATAAAAATTTCTTTTTATCTTGTAATTATTAAATACAGTGTGTCCGAAAAAAAGTAGTGAGGTTTTAAATGGTTATAGCGTCTGAACAAAGCATTGTAGAGAGATGAAATATAAGTCAAATTGAAGCGAAAATCTCCAATTTTTTTTATCTGTTCTGGAGACTTCGATGTCTGCTCCCTTAGTTGCCCTGCAGACGTCAAGACGATATTCAGTCTTCCCATACACGGCAGAGAACATCCGACGTGATAGACGAAGCAGCTACAGTGATACTTCCTTTAAAATGGTCCAGATTTCAAACTTGTATGGAATGCACTTGTGTTTTTACATAACCCAAAGATAGAAATCCATGCGGGTAAGGTCTGGAAACCGTGGGGGCCAGGCAATCCCTACTTCTCGTCCGACTCATCGCTGGGGAAATGTTTCGTTAAGAAATTCCTGCGCGATTGTGGCAAAATGTGGAGGAACTCAGTCTAAACTGGAAAATGAAATTCTCCGGTAAGACGGATTTCGAGGGATTCGTCTGTTTCGAGGGATTCGTTTATAACGTCTTTTTCTGAGGTTGTCAAGACGTTAAATTAATATCTTTAAAAACGGTTTGTTTAGTTCCATTTGTAATCTGGTACCAGAACTTTACTCGTAAGTTTCCAGCACCAACAGATTTTACTGAACTGGTGCATGGTTGTCTAGAAAGAGGTAAATTCGAGGAAGGAAAATAAATAAAGAAAACGGAAATTAAATTAAATACTAGGTAAAAAATTAAATTAGCATGCCTTCTTATCTTAACGTCAAATATGCTGACGAATTCATTGGAAAATGTTTGTTTTAATAATACTGTTCAATTTCATTTAAACATAAAACCTTCCGGTAGAGGGCGTGTGCCCATTTAGTGAGTTTTTGATATTATTGCTTTTCTGTGTTTCAGTATCTTTAATTTTTGTTTGTTTACTTTCGGTGTGGCAACAGGTTAAAATATTGAGTTTTATTTTGTGTGTTCTTTTAGTTTGTGATATATTTTACAAGTGAATATTTCTACGAAATGTAAAAGTAACTTAAATAAAATTTCAAGCCAAATGAAGTTATTTAATGATGCTTTCAACCTACAGTTCATTTAATATCGAATCTCAGTTTTATTCAACTACCAATGATAATATATCAGAAAAACCTTTAGTTTGTAATTATCTTCGAGTACTGGGAAATCAAATATCAAGGTTTTGTGACGTGAGGAAGGGATGCCAAGACGGTAAAGTAATATCTTTGAAAACAGTCTGTTTAGTTCCATTTTTAATCTGGTGCCAAAACTTTGCTAGTAAAGTTTCCAGCACCAATAGACTTTACAAAACTGGTGGTTGTCTAGTAAGAGGTAAATTCGAGGGAGGGAAAATAGATAAAGAAAACTGAAATAAAATTAAATACTAGATAAAAAAATTAAATTAGCATGCCTTCTTATCTTTCTCAGAGTCAAATATGCTGACGAATTCACCGGAAATTTTTTAATACTACCAATGATAATATATCTCCTTAACAAAACCTTCAGTTTGTAATTATCTTCGAGTACTGGGTAATCAAATATATCAAGGTTTTGGGATGTCCTTGGTCGTAAATGAAAACTAACAGACAACTTTGAGCCTTAGAGACCATTACATGAGATAAACAGTTTTTCATTAAAAACGTTATTTACAAGGAGATAATTTTTTTTAAATAATTTTAGGGTTCGTTTTTATTTTAATTGCTTCAATAAACCTAAAACTTATTTGTCAACAATAGACAAAAGCACTTTATTTTTCACTATGGATTTTTATATGAACTAACTAAAACCATCAAAATTGAGACTTAAACCGATAGTTTAAGGTTTAAATAACTATACAGAGTTAAAAACTGGTTCTTTTTCATAGGCTTCAGTTATATTGGCGGCTGAATTAAAATATATCATTGGGCTTAAAATAATGATACATTAATTAAGAGTGACCTTCGAAGCTACAGTTTATAACAATTTAATCCAAATAAACGAATATAAAGCTTCTAAAATCTCAGTAATGTGACCTGATACCTCACAAAATAACAACTGAGATTTTACTCAGGGTTTTAGACTCCTCTCCATGACTGAAGTAAATGTATGGATTATAAAACACTCATTTAAAACGAAAGAATTGTTATTTCCATTTTATTTGCTCATATGAATAAAACACTTTCAAAAATAGCAACATAAATTCTAAAATCCTTTCATTGAGACAATGATTTTTCTATTTACAAATTAAACCATTGAAATTGAAATTTAAAAATTCAAATCTTTAATTAGAGATTTGAACTAAGACGCAAAATATAAAAAAAAAATAAAGACATAAAAATTTGAATAAAGTATTTACTTTCTTTTATCGGCTTATGTTACTTATTAAAGAAAAACGTGTTTCTGTGTTTAAGATAATGATATACCAATTCAAAAGTACAGTCTACACCTTATAACTATCTATGCTATTGTCTTGAAACTAACAACCGATAGTCTACTCCTTTTAGATTCATTTCTATAACTAAAGATATTGAGTTCATAAAAAGAAAAAAAATCATTTACACATGGCAAGAAACCGTTTATGCTCCTTTCAGTTTCAATTGTTGCAATTAATATAATAGATTTCTATACAGCTGCATACAAACAAAAATCCTTTTGTTAAGACAACAGATTTTTCCATTTATAAACTAAACTATTGAAATAGGTATTTGAAAATTTAAACCATTAATTTAACATTTAAACTACGATGCATTTTAGTAAAGAAAAAAACTGAAGGTAAAATATTAAATATCGTGTCTACTTTTTCCATTAGCGTCCTATACGTTGGGGTAAAAGAGAAAAATATATTTTTGGACGTAAAAAATCATGTATCAGTTTTAAATTAAATTTTTCTATAAGCAATTATACTAAAGAACTGTATAGAGCTTCTGAAACGATAGCAGCATTGTCTGAGATATTGTCTCAAAACTTACAGCTGATACGCTACTAGAGATAATATGTGCTCTTTTAAAAAATCTTTTAGAGGGAAAGATATTGTTTATGTGTATTTTAACCATTGCCATTTCAATCGCTCCATAATATATAATACTTGCATATAACAGCATTCATCACAAATTCCCCTTTTTTTAGAGATAGTGATTTTTCTGTTTAAAAATTAAAACCATTAATATTTAAAATTTAAATCTCTTATTAGAGATCTGATTTGAAACATGTGGTATTACAAGGCGAAAATGTAGACAAAACATCGATATACAATATTAAATGAAAACTAGTAGTAGATGTAAACAATTGTTATTCTTTTAATGACATCCGTTACATTGACTTATTAATGAAAAATGTTTTTATATTATCAAATGAAACTAGTAGTAGATGTAAACAATTGTTATTTTTTTCTTGTCATTGGCATCCGTTACATTGACTAGTTAATGGAAAATGTGTTCATAATATCAAATGAAAACTAGTAGTAGATGTAATCAATTTTTTTCCGGTGGCTTCCGTTACATTGACATATTAATGAAAAATGTGTTCATAATATCAAATTAAAACTAGTAGTAGATGTAAACAATTGTTATTCTTTCTTTCATTGGCCGTCGTTACATTGACTTATTAAAGGGAAATGTGTTCATAATATCAAATGAAACTAGTAGTAGATGTAAACAATTGTTATTTTTTTTCATTGGCATCCGTTACACTAACTTATTAATGGAAAATGTGCTCATAATATCAAATGAAAACTAGTAGTAGATGTAATCAATTTTTTTTCAGTGCGATCCGTTACATTGACTTATAGATGAAAAATGTGTTCGAAAAATCAAATGTTTTAAAAGCTACGTGCTCTTTATATAAACGTCAACATTCGTGCGCGAGAAACAGAATTCCAAAATGCGTTTACTAATCCGTGATTAGAAAAATTTCCCATACGGGAGTTAAGATTTACTGTGTCGTATGCACCCATTAATTTAAAGTGTGTGGGTTAAAAAAATTCCTGTTCAGGAAAAAATTATTTGTGATGCTATTGTCCCTTTTCCCCTAAATTCCATAATGAATACAATACTTGCATATAGCAGGGTACATGTCAAAAGATTTTTGTATTTAGAAATTAACATATAACATATGAAGATATAAGTTGATGGATTTTTCAAATGAAACAATTGGCTTTCAAACAATGTTATGTCCAGAAAAGTTGAGTTCGAACTACACTATTTGTTTCCGTTTTCACTCCTGGAAAATTTTCTGTCATTTACAGCATTCGCTGGAAAAAAAATTGTTGATAGGAAGTCATAAATTTACAACGTTCATAAACAATTTTCTTTTTTGTTTAGTAAGATAATTTGTTGTAATATATTGCAAGGTGAAAAGGATTTACCATTGCCGCATTTAAGTCTAATTAATGATCTTTATGGCTGAAATTATATCACCTAAGGGTAGGTGGTAAGATACCTTTAGAATGCTTACATAAAAGAACAATTTCTCAGGTGACAGTTTCGCAGGTGGTTTTTCTGTAGGTGAACTCGCTAAAATGGTTCTTTAGAAATTTATTCATTTAAGCCCATTGTCAAGGGATACATAAACCTTACCTGTGTAGGATGCACATTAAATGCAATTTATATGCATCTTCAAGAGGGTTGTAGGAGGGTTATTCACTGCTTATGTATTTTTTTGTTTCTTTTAGTTTGAATAGCTGATGAATACATGAGACTTGCGAATGATGAGCAAAATTATTTATCTTTATTAATAATTTGACCAGAAGGAACGTTCGGGTCAACCCCAATTCAAATGTTGTGAAGAATTCAACCTGATTTTTGCATTAAAAGGGATGTTTATTTTGAGATAATTTAATTAAAAAATGATGAACGCTCTCTTTTTATGCTCATTCCTAAACAAAATAAAAATTAAACCCATGGCGAGACTAAACTTTGGACAGTTCATTTATCGGACTTCATGAAAAGTGTTCCTCTAAATTCCCAAGAACTATCGTTAACTAGACGTTATTTATTACCCACATGCTGGGCAAATGTGATGGAACAGTGATGGCTAATTTAAGATAGATCGGGGCCACCGAACAATAAAGATTGACATCAGAGGGCCGGAATTAAAAAACTTTTATAACTGATTTTTGGATTTATTTTTAGAAATTATTCAACATAATCTATATATATATATATATATAACGCGTAGGTAAGCGGCACAAAAATCGACGATATTTCTTTACTCCGAATGGCAACGGCTGCAACTACCGGATGTAAACATTAGTGGCCGTCCGCAATTTATAACCGCGGGTGTATAGTGGCGACATTTGTTACAACCGCTGATCTTTTGACAAAATATGTTTAGACCTATCAAATCCAGTGTTAAGTCATGGACAGTTGTATGTAGGTTTATCTAGAGTCCGTTCTTTTGATTCTGTGACTGTAGTATCTCCTACTTTTGAAATACTTAACTGTGTATATCAAGAAGTTTTATGAATATCATAGTTGTAATCCACTCTATGATATTCATAAAACTATATTCATATACTTTAGTACTTGCTGAATTTTTACTCCAATTTAAAAGTGAAGAAATTTTTCCAACAATTTATTATTTGATATGATTAAGTGTAGATATCTGAATTGTGTACAATAGTACATACATACAGTGATGTAATCCACACTATATTTTAGTACTTGCTGAATTTTTACTCCATTACTTAAGTGAAAAAATTTTCCCCAACAATTTCATATTTGATGTAGTGATAAAGTGTAGATATCTTAATTTTTAAAAATATTACATACAGAGAGGGGAGATGTAATTTTTAAAATCATTGGTGTTGGGTTTCTCAGTTTTATCTTTAACTCTGTTCTGAAGTAATGGAAATTCACATTTTTTAATCACGATGTTTTAGAATCAGCCTTATAGTGAATTCAGCAATGATCATAAATTTTTTGTCTGAGCTCCCACTACTCCTTAACAACGTATATTTATGATGACAGGTAATGATAACATTCCTTACATATGTTACTTTCAGTTGAGTTGTTTTGCAAAAGAAATTATAAAACTAAAAGCGACCATGCTGGTCGCGCAGCGGATAGTTTTTTAGAATTGTTGGAGTCGTTAGTTTGTGGTCGTCACAGGCGAGCGATGAATTCAAAGAGCATTTGAATAAACCACAAAACCAAAGTACATTATCACAATTTAGATTTGAAAAATAAAATATTTATTACATAAATTTAACATTGAAATTACGACTCGTACAAATTAAAGACTAACATGGAACCCAAAAATTATGAAAAAAAAAAACTTTACAACGAATACAGAAGAATTCTTTTTTCTGATACTCTCGTACTAGGTCATCAAAGTTGCCAGGTAACTTCTTCAAAACTTGAAATACAAATATTTTTAAATGTCGTCTGCAGCGGGATTCGGCTGCAGACTTCGGGATCGCTACAGAATTGTAGGGTTTCAAAATTTGCTTTTCATATAATTTAAGTCCGCTTCCATTTCAGGTTCTTCCATTTTTTCTATAGCAATCCTGCTTCTATCTTGGCTGCACCTAATCGGTTAACCTTTTCCTGAATTGGGACTTCTCAAACTGTGTCACTGATAAAGTCACAAACTCACATTTTACCAAATGTAGAGACATAAAGACAACCAGAAGACTATCACTCTATAAAAATGAAAGAGTGATAGAATTTTTTTTAAATACATATCCCATACACAAACAGTAATGCATTAACCAGAAATGGGTAAAAATGTAATAGAAACATACGTTGAACTCCAGTTTATGCGTTCCAGTTAATGCACAGGTATTGTAAAATCTCTGGTACTCAAATTCCTTGAGTATTCTTTGATCAGGTCCTGGTCTTTATTCTTGGTGAGAAACTATCAGTTCGACACACAAAATGAAGCACATTTTAACACAAAAAACAACATTTAATAATCTGTGGAGTTTGGATTCCGGATTTCGTCTAAACAGACGCAATTACATTTCAAAGCAATTGCTCTTTCTGAAATCTATCGGGCGACGCAGCGCCCTCTATAATAACAAATCTTTACGGGTATACACGGAAAATAGGAAAATACGGATAGTCCGAAAGTATAAAAAAATATATCTTTTCTGACGTTTTAAAGAAACTACTTCCAGTGATAATAATAAGTTTTATTTGAATTGTTAAAATATAATAGGCTTTCTAATCTACGGTATAAAATTTTCCAAGAATTCTTTTAAAAACATCTTGGTTATTTTACTGGAGTTGCGCTTAAATAAGTAGGATAAAAATTTAGTGTTAGTACAGTCGAACCCCGTTATAACGAACTTCAAGGAACCAAAGGTTTTGTTCACTCTATCCGGTGGTTCGCTATATCCGAACTGTTAAGAAAAATGCTAGAGTTCACGAAATGTATAATTCATTAGTTGCAATGTGTGTTCAATTATAATGTATTAAAAATGATAAAATCTATTAAAAATGATCATTAATGAATTAAATCGACTAAAATCGATTACATTAAACTAACACAATACGAATTAAATTACGTACAATAAGAAAATGGCGGGACCAAAATTTTTGTACGTTATATCCGTGAGTTCGTTATATACCGGATTTGCTATAACGGGGTTCAACTGTATAGTACAAACATTCCCAATTGTCAAAATCTTGATGCCTTAACAGTTTGTATTTTACAACAGGAACAAACACTTTCTAAATATCCACAATAAAAATAAAAAGGAGGGGTTGGGCATCTAGTCTCGACTAGTTCTAATTAATAGTGCCTCATCAAACTAGCAGCAAAAGGTATGATTGTCTCTATAGACAATTCCCAAACTGGGAATTATCATAATTTGTGAAGTTATAGGGTGTTTTTATTTTACCTCCAACCTTTTTTCTTTCGCGATGCACGTATTATCCCCAAAAGGGATAATTCACCCACGATAACCTGAAATTCGGATAATAAGTACATTTATTGTGCTTCGAAAATTTGCAAGCTACTGACGTACGTTCGTCTTTTCATCCTACACAATATGGTTTTAGTAGGATTAAGTTCCTTGTGTCTAAAAGCGTGAAGCAAACATACGTTCCAATCCAGATTTCTTGAAGTTACATAATGCAATAGCTAATTTTCTGATAGTAAATCCAGTATAATAGGTTAAAGACAGTCATTCATTTTATATCTGCATTCTTATGTAAATTTACCCGTTTGCATCTCATAAAAGGGTTTTTATAGTTGAGATAACGTATTGATTGTTTGATTTATTCCTGTTAGACCATCCAAAATGACGTAAACATCACGGCATTAACTTCAAAACCACTCTCTCTTCACTTGAATACGATCCAAAGAGTGCAGGTTAATAATGGTTGCTTCAACCTCTGCCATCAACTGTTAACCCCCGACAGAAATGCAATCACCTGCGAAAAGCTGAACGTACTTCACGCCTACATTACAGTTAGATGTCACAAGGTTTGCATGTTGCCAGAATCAAAGGTGATAATAAACCTTATTCTTTTCCCGTTGAATGTTTTATTGTAAAATTTAGTTTGAGTGGCAACCGTAAACAAGCAGAGAGAGATCTTTAAAGATATTCACACCTTAAGAGATATTGAGGCACAATAGTTTAATCTTATCTCTTTGTCTCTATCAGGTGTAGTTAACATGCACAATAGCTGAGAGTAAATTGAAATCTTTGGTTAAGCGTTCTTACTTGTTTTTTTTTGTTGAATGGCTTAATTACTTTGGGCATAACATAGTTTAAAGAAATAATCAAAATAATGACAACAATTTTTATGTTTGTGAGTCAGAGGTGAAGGCAATAAAGATCACTGGGTGCTTCAATTAGTTTACAGAAAATTTAACCTGTGATAAATTAAACCGTTACATCCCTCCTCCCTTTCTTTAAGTCGAGAAGAGAAATTGTTGTTCTTTTAAGATGCTTAAACAGGTAAACGCCCATACCATTGTAACTTTATGTTCTTTCACCCACGAGTAATACAAATCTTAACATTTATATATCTAATGTTTAAAGTAAATTTAGAGTATGATAAATTAAATCTATACTTGTAAGTCCAAAGAGGAAGGATTCTTTATCTTTTCCTTGGATACTTTAACGCGGATGCACCCACATTATTGGGTTTTGTTCTTTCATATCGAATGCTCTCTAGAACATTTAATTCTTTTATGTCGTCTTAAACTGAAAAGCACGACCCAGTAAAACGTATGGATGTTTTTCCCACGACACGGAAAAAATTAATGAATCATCATGATTAAAATAAGCTTCGTGTCTTAGTTTATTTTTGATCCTATTCATGTATACCTGTTGGAACATGAATTTTTTTATTTATTTCTTTGATAGTATTTTTGATTCGTTTCTATTTATTTAATTTTATTCTTAATTTTTATTCTTATTTATTTAATTTTATTACTCGTTAAAGTGTTTTTAAAACTTATGTAATGAACAAATATTATGCATAAAACTTGCTCAATAAACGTATATTTAATATAATATAAAGCTTTATTACTAATTCTAAATCCCTTTAAGCTAAGAATATTTAAGTAAAATGGTAATAATAAGCTGTAAGCTTGTAATTATAACAAATAATTTAAATTCTTGATCCTATTCATGTATACCTGGTGGAACATGAATTTTTTTTATTTATATCTTTGATAGTATTTTTGATTCGTTTTTACTTGTTCAATTTTATTCTTATTTTTTAATTTTATTACTCGTTAAAGTCTTTTTTAAATTTATGAAATGCACAAAAATTATGGATGAAATCCCTTTAAGCTTAAAATATAAGCTTAATATATCCCTTTAAGCTTAATATATCCCTTTAAGCTTAAAATTTATGGATAAATCCCTTTAAGCTTAAAAATATTTAAGTAAAACGTTAATATACTTTAAGCTTGTAATTATAACAAATAATATAAATTACTTGCGATGAGCCAATTAAAATTAAGATAACTTTAACTAAAATAATAAAATTAAAACATTTTTTTTCTTTTTTCCTTATTTACACTTTTAAATTTAATTTCTTTAAATGAAATATTCAAATTTAAATGTTTCTTCTATTTTTGCTACTAATTTTACAAATTATTTCTAATGAGTCAATTAAAATTAAGACTATTTTAACTAAAATAATAAAATTAAAACAGCATTTTTTTCTGTTTTCCTTATTTAAACCTTTAAATTTAATTTTTAAATTTATGTAATGAACAAAATTATAGATGAAAATTGCTCAGTAAATGTATATTTAATATAATATAAAGCTTTATTACTAATCCTAAATCCCTTTAAGCTAAAAATATTTAAGTAAAACGGTAATAATAAGCTTTAAGCGTATTATTATAACAAATAATTTAAATTCTTGATCCTATTCATGTATACCTGTTGGAACATGAATTATTTATTTATTTCTATCTTTGATAGTATTTTTGATTCTTTTTTATTTGTTTAATTTTATTCCTAAATTTTATTCTTATTTATTTAATTTTATTACTCGTTAAATTCTTTTTTAAACATATGTAATGAAGAAAAATTATGCATAAAAATTGCTCAATAAACGTATATTTAATATAATATATAGCTTCACTACTAATGTTAAATCCCTTTAAGCTAAAAATATTTATGTAAAACGGTAATAATAAGCTTTAAGCTTGTAATTATAACAAATAATTGGAGTTCTTAATCCTATTCATGTATACCTGTTTAAACATGAATTTTTTTATTGATATCTTTGATAGCATTTTTGATTAGTTAATATTTATTTAATTTTATTCTTAATTTTATTCTTATTTATTTAATTTTATTACTCGTTAAAGTCTTTTTTAAACGTATGTAATGAACAAAAATTATGCATAAAAATTGCTCAATAAACGTATATTTAATATAATCTAAAGCTTCATTACTAGTCCTAAATCCTTTTAAGCTAAAAATATTTAAGTAAAACGGTAATAATATACTTCAAGCTCGTAAATATAACAAATAAATTAAATTATTTGCGATGAGCCAATTAAAATTAAGATAATTTTAACTAAAGTAATAAAATTAAAACAGCATTTTTTTCGTTTTTCCTTATTTAAACTTTTAAATTTAAATTTCTTTAAATGTAATAGGCCAAATTAAATGTTTATTCTATTTT
This sequence comes from Dolomedes plantarius, assembly GCA_907164885.2. Lineage (NCBI taxonomy): Eukaryota > Metazoa > Arthropoda > Arachnida > Araneae > Dolomedidae > Dolomedes > Dolomedes plantarius. The sequence continues at coordinate 14,674,394 of OU015499.1, forward strand.
TGCTGCTAATTTTACAAATTATTTATGATGAGTCAATTAAAATTAAGATTATTTTAACCAAAATAATAAAATTAAAACAGCATTTTTTCTGTTTTTCTTATTTAAACCTTCACATTTAATTTTTAAATTTATGTAATGAACAAAAACTATAGATAAAAATTGTTCAATAAACGTGCATTTAATATAATATAAAGCTTCATTGCTAATCTTAAATCCCTTTAAGCTTATAAATATTTAAGTAAGATGGTAATAATATATTTTAAGCTTGTAATTATAACAAATAATTTAAATTACTTGCGATGAGCCAATTAAAATTAAGATAATTTTAACTAAAGTAATAAAATTAAATCAGCATTTTTTCTGTTTTCCTAATTTTAACTTTAAATTTAATTTCTTTAATTGTAATATTCAAAATTAAATTTTTATTCGATTTTTGCTGCTAATTTTATAAAATATTTCTGGTGAGTGAATTAAAATTAAAATTATTTTAATTAAAATAATAAAATTAAATCAGCATTTTATTCTGTTTTCCTTATTTAAACCTTAAAATTTAATTTCTTTAAATGTTATATGCAAAGTTAAATAATTGTTCTATTTTTGCTACTAGTTTCATATTTAAGTCACTAAAAACTAGTTTCAATACATTTTTTATTAATGCCTTTTTATCTAAATTACAAATGATCATGCACTAAACTTCATCGATTTTGAAAGAACTGCTTGGCTCAAATTTCACGGCCGGTGTCGGGTGCTTTAGCAAATAAGCTGTTGTTAAATTTTCTCTCCTTATTTTGAAGGATTTTACAGAACCAAGTTGAGTCTATCTTATTATTACATCCTTTAGAAACAATGTTTTGTTTAATAGTGGTTTCGGTGCCGTTTTTAAAGAGATGGCCTCATTAAATTTCCTTTCATTAGTTATCGTAACATTTTTTTAAGACGCAAATTTGATTTTAGTTTAAATTTTTATGTATTGTCTTTATACAACGCTGCATATTTATTGTATAAATGCAATACATTTATCTGTCAAGGACATTAAAAGATACAGAACGTCTAAGAAGGAAAAATTAGTTTTATATATAATATATATATACAGTGGAACCTCGATATATCGAACCTCAAGGGGAACGAGAAAACTTCGAATTATCGAGGATTTCGATATACCGGGGTTCGATTTATAGTGTCAGGCAGGTTCAAGGGGAATGGAAAAACTTCGATTTATCAAGGAATTCGATTATATCGAGGTTCTACTGTATATATATGCAGGGAAATTTCTCTATGGCGTTCAGTAATAGTTCCGAAAAAAAGGGTCGTTTTGAGGGGTGGCCGGCTAGAGAAATTTCACTATATATATATATATATATATATATATATATATATATATATATATATATATATACCGGGTGGTTATAATTAAACTTCCCCTATAAACGGCATCCTACAGCGCAAACGGGTGAACGGAATGCAACGATATTTTGTATGTGGGCTATATACGAGATGAGCTCACGGAATTTCGAAAAAAAAAATTAGTTCCAAAATGTTCACCAGAGGGCGCCTTTTCGGGAAAAACATGGAATTAAACATAACAAACCACCAAAACGGAATACAGGAACAATATTAACATTTATTGACCAGTTCCTGATCACCTTGTCATCGAACCACATTAAGTAAAGGTAAGGGAGTAACAAAAACGGTTCAGTTTGCAGAAACAAGAACAGATTAGGACGAAATTGCACAGTAAAATCGAGCTGTAAAATTTGGAATAAGTGAGCGATAAAAACCCCAAACACCTAAAAAGCGTTTAACTTGACGTTTGGAAGTAGGTACAGGAAAAGCAGTAATTTTAGTGATATTATTTTCTATAGGATATATTGCATTCTCCTGAATATGAAATCCTAGAAAATCAATTGTTGTGGTATGGAATGAGCATTTATGAGGTGACAGAGTAAGATTAAATTTTGAAATTCCCTGAAGTAATTTAGAAATTTTTGAACTGGACTCCTCAAATGAATTAGCTCCTATAACAAGATCGTCTTCGTAAGCAAAAAGACCTGGCAGGTTTACCTGCTCCAGAACATTATCAATTAAATTTTGGAAGGTACTCGCCACTGTCTTGTTCGCCGCTGTCATAAATCTTGTTCTGGATTGTTAATATTGTTTCTGTATTAAGTTTTGGTCGTTTATTGTGTTAAATTTCATGTTTTTCCCGAAAAGGCGCCCTCTGGTGGACATTTTGGAACAAAATTTTTTTTTCGAAATTCCGTGAGCGCATCTTGTGTATAGCCCATATACAAAATTTCGTTGCATTCCGTTCACCCGTTTGCGCTGTAGGATGCCGTTTATAGGGGGAGTTTAATTAGAACCACCCGGTATATATATATATATATATATATATATATATATATATATATATATATATATATATATATATATATATATATAACATAAAAACCCCTATATCCTTTTCAAATTCTAGTTTCTTCTAAATTTCCTTGGGCGTTTGAGTTAATTTCGTTTCCTAATTTAAAGACAATGAATCTGCGTAGCGTCATCTCCAAAATCACAAATAATCGCGCATATTACATCACATAACACGTCACCTCTGACACCAGAGCCATAGCTAGCCAATTATTATTCCTATTCAAGATCACATGACGAAGCAGTCGATAGCAAGCAGTCTATATAAGATCCTGCGGTCAGAATTCGAAGAGCTTTTGTCATTTTCCGTCGCCCCGAGAAGATATGTCAGTTTGCCTAAGAAATATTTAGTTCAACGTAATGATTGCCGTCTTTGCTCCGACCTCGACTTCTACAATTCTTCTAAATCTGCGTTGTGAGATGGTGGGTCCATAGTCTGTTCGGTCTTCTCGGGTTGGGGGCCCATCATGTTACTTACACACACACACACACACACACACACACACATATATATATATATATATATATATATATATATATATATATATATATATATATATGTGTGTGTGTGTGTGTGTGTGTGTGTGTGTGTGTGTGTGGCTAAAATATGAGGGGGGGGCGATCGCGCGATCTTAAAACGGGATTTTGGATATTAAAATATAGGATTAACAATTTAAAAGTCTAGGAGTTCAAATAAGCGGCATAAGGTATTGCAGTGAAAATAGAATAAATGGGTTCGACTTGATTCAATCTCCGAAGAACCGAGGAGAATTTTAGGTAGACGTATAGCCTTGCAGTTTGGCGCTAAGAAAATGCTTAGTTTAGCAAAAGAACATGTACGATATGACATCACGCATAAGTAATGAGCGTCACTGAGCGTTGGTTTTAACGTTAAAACAAAGAAAAATCGGCAGAGTCATGGATAACTAGGGAATGGAAAGGACGTGTGCTGTTAGGCGCACAGATTTAAATTGGGTGGGATATTGGGAATTAGTTTGAGGGAGCTGAGTAATTAATTGGAAGTTAATAAATATGTTTCGGAACATCAATTGGACTATTTTATGGCTTGGTATCAACATAACATGGTTTGATGGAAATATTTAGAGGATAAGCGTCACCACCGGTTCACCGACTGCATCATGATACAAAAGAGGTTCGGATTTATATTAAATAGTATGGGAGAAGAAGTCAAGTCCGACACGTATAAGTATATATATATATATATATATATATATATATATATATATATATATATATATATATGTGTGTGTGTGTGTGTGTGTGTGTGTGTGTCGGACTTAACTTCTACTCTCATACTATTTAATATAAATACGAACCTCTTTTGTATCATGATGCAGTCCGTGAACTGGTATATATATATATATACATATATATATATATATATATATATATATATATATATATATATATATATATATATATATATATATATATATATACACACACACACAGTGAAACCTCCGAATCACGGTTTTCCCGTATGTGTCGTTTATTTCATCTAGTCCCAATGATAATAATTTTTTGTTATGGTACCGCATCTTTAGTTTTCCCACATTTATCGTTTAGTGCAATAGGTCCCTTTAAAAGCGATGGATCGAGGTTCCACTATATGCATATAAATATATATGTCTCCACGATCACCAAAACTTCTCTACGGCGCCAGAAAAAAAAAGAAAAAAAAATCTATGTAACTTTAAGCTACTGTCGAGACTTGAATGAGGGCATTAATTTTACCTTACATCTTTTCCTCTATTTCCCATTTAGCTATGGCCATAACATGCACAATCCTTTCCTTCTGCTCATAAATATTTTTGACAATTTCATGTATTTCGCACGGGTGTTTTATTTCATCCGGTTCTCCCCGTCACGGGCGCAGCATGTTTACAGTGGAAGTCAAAAAATAGGGATAATAGGGGAAAATAAAAAAATAAATAAGGAATATATGATAAAGGCGAAGAAATAAGCAGATAAATATTCGAATTCCTCATGCCATCTTTCCCCTAACACAAACGGCGGGTTCTTTTTTTTTCCCTCTTAACACACAGTTTAGAACAAAGCTTTCCCCCCCCCCCCTCCCTTCCTCGGCAACATTGTTGAACATCGTCACGCTTACACATTGTTACGTAGGCGGTTTTGACCCTCCGGGATCGTCTGCGAGGGGGGAGGATTGTTTTTTTCCCCTTTTTATGTGTTCCTCGCGGCCATGGATAACTTCACGTTTGCTGTTGGGAGTTTATGAGAGTGATGGACAATCTTTAATAAGTGGTGGGTCGCCTGTGTTAAGCGGGGGCAGACAACCGGAGGAATTCTGCTCCCAACGTAGGGGAGAGCTTTTGTTGTGACGTTAAGTGGCTTTTCTTCTTTAATTTGTCTAATGCTGATTTCGGAGAAATTCTTCATGCTGATGAATCCTGCCATGGATTCCTGAATGGCCGTTTTTAAACGGCGTCGAGAAATTTATTTAGACTCAGTTAAAAAGGTTGTGAAAAATGACTCATTTTGACAAAACAATTTTCTACGCACCTTTCAACTTCTTTATTATTTCTGAGAGATAATTCGCTTTCAGAATATTATAAAGAAAGGGTTATTATTATGGTAGATTGAATTTTTTTTTTCACTTAGGCTGGGTAAACATCTTTTAGTTTGTCTTTTCTGATATTACTAACTATTGATATATATAATCTAACTTTTCAAACATAAATCCATCTCAGCCCACACTTAAGGAAAGTGATTCATTGAGTGGATTTGACAACAGCCTTTTCACTTCCTTACTATTAGCTACAAAAAATTTAATCTCGATTACAGTTTTAGAGAGATTTCTTATTAAGAAACATTTGGTATTGAGGCTCCGTTGAAGAACTTTTCAAGCAATTTGATTACTATTTGAGCCATCCAGAAGCTAAATCGGTTCAATCCATTTTTTTTTAATTCTGGGAGGCCATAATAATCTGCCATAATAATACCTTTTTAATAATCTATCATAATAATACCAATCTACCATAATAATAACCTTTTTTTGAAAGAAAGGATTATTATTATGGTAAATTTATATTTTTTTTCACTTTGGCTGGGTAAACATCTTTTAGTTTGTCTTTTCTGATATTGCTAACTATTGATATATATAATCTAACTTTACTTTTCAAACGTAAATCCATCTGAGCCCACAGGTAAGGAAACTGATTCATTGAGTGGATTTGACATCACCCTTTTCACTTCCTTACTATTAGCTACAAAAAATTTAATCTCGATTACAGTTTTAGAGAGATTTCTTACTAAGAAACTTTGGGTTTTAAGAAACTTTTGGTATTTTTCAACTTTTGGTATTTTTTGGAAACTTTTCACGCAATTTGTTACTCACTTGGATTACTAATATTGAGCCATTCAGAAGCCAAATCGGTTCAGTCCATTTTTTTTAATTTGGGGAGACCATAATAATCTACCATAATAATACCCTTTTAATAATCTACCATAATAATAACCCTTTTTTCGAAGAAAGGTTTATTATTATAGTAGATTGAATTTTTCTTTTCACTTATGCTGGGTAAATATCTTTTAATTTGACTTTTCTGATGTTGCTAACTATTCATATATATAATCTAACTTTTCAAACATAAATCCATCTCAGCCAACACGTAGGGAAACTGATTCATTGAGTGGATTTGACACCAGCCTTTTCACTTCCTTACTGTTAGCTACAAAAAATGTAATCTCAATTACAGTGTTAGAGAGATTTCTTATTAAGAAACTTTGGATGTAAAGAAACTTTTGGTATTGAGACTCTGTTGAACTATTGAGACTCTGAAGAACTTTTCAAGCAATTAGTTATCCACTTGGATTAATAATTGAGCCATTCAGAAGCCAAATTGGTTCAGTCCATTTTTTCGAGCCAATATTTTTGAGTAGAATTGACTCTACCTTCTTCTTTCTTTTTTTTTCTTTTTTTTACTAGGTAATTGTTATAGATTTCTGTACAACACGTGCAAAAATATACTTTGGGGAGTATTAAGCGAGCCTTTATCGCTAATTTCAGGAACTGAAACTTATTTTGCGGTATTATTCCTACTGCTGATCATTTTTTTTATTTTCACCCTTTAGAAACATCACTAAAAAATCGCTGTGACAAGGCTCTTACGGAGTGACCAATATCTTTGAGTGGAATTGACTATACCCTTTTTTTACTAGGTACTTGTTATAGATTTCTATACAACACGTGCAGAAGTATATTTTGGGGAGTGTAAAGCGAGCCTTTTCTTCTGATTTCAAAAATTGAGACTTATTTTGCGGTATTATTCATACTGTTGACCATTTTGAGGATTTTCACCCTTTAGAAACATCACTAAAAAAGCACTGTGACAAGGTTATTACGAAGTGGGCAATATTTTTGAGTGGAATTGATTATATATACCTCCCTTTTTTTTCTGTACTAGGTAATTGTTATAAATTTATGTACACCACGCGCGCAGAATTATATTTTGGGGAGTGTAAAGCGAGCCTTTTTCTCTGATTTCAGAAATTGAGACTTATTTTGCGGTATCATTCATACTGGTGATCATTTTGAGAATTTTCACCCTTTAAAAACATCGCATTAACACCAGAACTACCTAACTGGTCAAAATGACGGGTTAAAACATTGGTAGATATAGGTATATCTAAATGGTTGGTAGTTTTAATGTTAAACTGCAGCTTAACTATAGAACTACCTAAAAATCAACGAAAATCAGATGTCAATAGTTCTATGGTGCCCGGTATAAAGGGCTTAAATCTAAAACAATGATTTAAATATACCAAGTTATTGGCTTTTATACCAATCGCAGAACAATAATTTCAACTTGGGTCTTTTTTTTTTCCAATGCGGAGACACTTGTCGCGAAGACATTCGCCTATAATTCACAGCAGTTTTGCTGGCCATTTTATTATGGGGGCGCCATATAGGCAGAACAACATTGGCCCTATGAAGGGACGACACAAACGGAGGCATTTTAGTGGCGCTTCGCCAGAATTCCATCTGAGCACCCTCAGCACCGAAAACCAGCACGCTGTACCACAAGGCCGCCAGGGCCCGACTTGAGTCATTTGTACAAACAAATGTACTTTTGTATACAAAATTGATAGACTTAAGCCTCTTATTTGTTTTTTTTTTATCAATACTAACAAATATCTAAAAATCACTTTTTTGGGACTCAGCCCTTTCTACTGGGCACAATAGAGTTCATCCTGAGTCTCAATCTGCTCTTAGTTCCATTTTTTTTTCTTTAACAAAAAACAATTACAAAGCAATCTCACTTATAATCGTACTATGAACGAAAAGCTTCTTTTTACAGTTATAATTAATTATTTTACCCAGTCGACAGTTTTCCTTGTATTATATCATAAACGGGAGAATCCTGTTAGGGCGTGTAAATGCAGCTTTTATCATTAACGTGTTTCCCACAGACTTTTTCTAATACGGCTTAAAACGGCTACCCCAGACGGCTTAATTTTCAAAACCATTTTGAGGATTCTAATATTTGTTGTTGTTGTTGTTTTAGATCCTTGATTTTTAAGCTGAACAACATAATTCTGTATTTCTGGATGCATCAGTGCGTGATACATTATTAATATCTGTTACATGAATTTTGCGAAACCACGGGATTATACAAAACTAAGCAGATTTGTGGCTGTTATAGGGTACTTCAAATTCAAAGCTTATCCAGAGTAAGCTAATGCTAAATCCTGAATACCCCAACTTTCGTAATTTTGATATTTTATATTCATGTCTGACTACTTGTAACATAAATGTAATGTACATCTTTTTGTTGTTAACTATTTGCACAAATACTCTGTTCAGACATGCCGTTGTTTTCAGATGCAGTTGAATAGCTGTTAGAAATATCACTTTAAGCACACAAAAACACAATCGTAATCAGAATTAATTTTCACCGATACCACAGTGTTGATGTCTAATAAGTGAAATCTTTCAGCAACACTATTATAACTTTACGCTTCGAATTCTGGTGTTCTACATGATAGTTTAACAAACTGGAGCATAGCATTTACTAGAAATAAGCAGACCATGCAGTTAAGTCTAGAAAATTAGCAATTTAAACTTTTCCTAACAGTGCATTTTTATATTTCCAATTAGTAGCTCTCATTAAAAAAGTCTTTCAGAAAAAATATACAGTGCCCTTATGGTATACAGTCTGCGTAACTGAATTTGATAGATTATTTTATAAAACTTTTATATAGATTCTTTAAAATAGCATCTATAATACTAATTTTTTTAAAAATGAAATAACTAAATTAATTTGTTGCCATTACTTCTCAGGGAACAAACTTCAGTCTTATTTGAAAAAATAGTGAAGTTTTCAGAGATTTATTGCTGTTAATCTTCGGAAACTGGAACACAACATATGGATATAGTAATTTACAAAGCATTTAAAAACTAAAAACACTATTAAATATACCTAACAGTCTTTAGTTACATTTAAAATGATTTTTTAAGAAAGGTTTTCTAATACTTTAAAAATGTAAGTTGATATATGCACATGCATACACTTACATTTATAATTATGAAGGATTACTTTCATTCAGAACAAGTGAAAAACGTAAGATGGGAAAAAAAATCGGAAAACGTTTATGAGAATTTTTTTTTAATAAAAACTCCCCCCAGAGGTACCTTGAAAGAAAATAGTTTATGGGAACAGAAGGACATCTTGGAAAGAATGATAAAGGGCAAGGATTATCCTGAATTATCTTTAATTTAAAGTTGCATAATATGTAAATAAATTATACATATAGTTAAATATTATATATATATATATATATATATATATATATATGTGTGTGTGTGTGTGTGTGTGTGTGTGTGTATATTGTGGTAACGTGGCCCACAGTAACCAAGATTTGTATGATGTTGTCATACTTAAACACGCAAACCTTTTTCTAAAATATGTACACAAGTCTTTATTAAGCCCTTTTATTTCTATTTACAAGCATGTACAATTCACATAGTTACATTTCATCATGATATAGTGGCTAGCAAAAGCCAAAGTAAGTATACGTTACAGGTCTCTGCCTCAAAAAGAGCAGCAGCTCGTTCGACAGTCGGCTAAGATATCTCTCCCTCTCTTCCGAGGCCTTTTTATTACATTTCTTCCTTTCCAGAAACCTCTAGAACATTCTCGAAGATTCTTTTAAAATCCCCAACTTCCGGTTCCGCTGTTCCCACGATCGGTGTTTTCATCGGCGAGGAAGTTCGTAATTAAAGCCTACGGCCACACCTGGTCAGCCTCGGCTCCAATTGTCACACGTCTTCTCCGGCCATGGGGATCTATTAGCGTACATGTTAAAAACATGCACGTCAACAATTCTTATAATTTATATTTAAATAGCAGAGTTTAAAATGTGCAGTAAAAGCTATGTTAAAAAAAGGTATACGTTAAAACCATTAAAGTTGTTCAAAATAGTGTATAGACGACAAGACTTTTTAACAATAACTAAAAGTTTATTCATTTGAAAAACTAGTTAAGAATTAGATAAAAACAACAATATCAACATCTTTCTTCTTACTAATAATACTGGGGTTTTCTTTAGATCTGTTTTAAAACAAACATTATATTTTATCATACTGTGATGGACTATCACAAGAATTAATACATAACTAATACAAAACGTCTTACTCTAGACAGGCTTGATACTTCATCCCAATATTTCATCAGCTCAAGAACAAGCTTACGATAATGTGTGTATCCTTGATGCCGTCATGCCTTTTCTCGAAAGTGTTCGCCGCTTATATACACTTAACAAAAGCCGATATTCAAATATCGGGTTGATGTACATCACTTCACTTGAAAAATGCTATCGGCTGGTAACTGAAGATTTTTGTGTTTAATTATATGACGTATGGCAGATTGCCAGACATGACGTAATCTAAACGAAACTTACGTCGTTGATTCTGTTTAGTTATTAATTGAATCGCCTTTAACTTGAATCGGCTTAAAATGGAAATGCAGAATATGACGTCAAGCTTCGGAAAGGCAAGTAATTAATTAAACTTCAAACTAACCATTGGTTTATATTGCTAACAGGATCCAATTAGCGAAGATTGGACTGCTGGTCTTTATTCTCTCCCTGCCGAGAGCGCTTCTGAGGTTTCACAGGCAAGACCACACACAAACACACTATATAAAAAATATACATTTCTTCACGACATCATAATATACATATGTGTATGTCAGTGGGTGGGAGAAGGTACGAGCCTTGTTTTAAAAGTATAATTACGAACAAACAACAACAACATAAACAGGAAATCCAACGTTAATAAAGAACAATCAGCAGTAAGGTGCAATTTTGTATACGGACGTTTCGAAGCTGCCGGCTTTTTGAGCTGCCACTAAGTTCTTTGCACTGATGAAGAAGCTCCTTTGCAGTTTCGAAACGTCCGTATACAAAATTGCACCTTACTGCTAATTGTGCTTTATTTACGTTAGATTTCCTGTTTATTCCTCGGGCACAAAGGTTTTGTCTTTTCTTTTCAACAACAACATAGCCATTAAAAATGTAATAATATAGTATGTGCAATAATATAGTATGAATTTTAGATGTATTAATTTTTTATGCAATACGAGTAAATAAATTATATTGTAATAAATGTCTTTTCCTAAATAAAAAACAGAAAAAAATTTCAAGGGGGGAGAGCTTATATTCAGGTTCAAGGAAGTATTGACTATTAAAAAGGTTGAGTACCACTGTTCAACAGGAAAGAAAATAGATTTTACAATTTGCCATGCTTAATTAGAGAATGATTCTAAGGCCTATAGTTTAGATATCGTTGGCAAAGTATGAGAAAAAAAATATTTAAAATTAAATATAAGAAAATTGTTTTTGAATTCAAATCTACACTTTTACAACACGTGTGAACCATTATCTATAACCACTATTCACCTCAAATCATGGTTATAGAGGATAGATGTCAGTTGTTGTTGCTTATATTTACTGGCCGGAATGTACGAGTATTCCACACCAGGTCCATATAGGCTTGCGGGTTGAGGGGTATATAAAGCGAGGGGTATATATAAGGGGTATATGAGCTGTTTATAATGGACCCACAAGGGTCGGAGTCCAACTTAGCCAGGTGCCACCTCGATATCGACCGAGCATCCCCAAAGAACATTTGGAGAGAACGTACCTTCCCCACCAACTGACCTCAAAAAATGACTTTCGGATTTAACGTGCCCATATCCGGCCTAGACACGAAGGTATTTAATGGCGCTTGTCGGGATTCGACCCAAGTACCCGAAAGCCAACACGCTACCACTAGGCTACCTGTGGCTCACAGATAATAGTACCAATATGATAATATGCAAAACATATCAGAATTTACGCATAATAAAGGAAATTATACATTTTGCTGGCAAGAGAAAAAAGATAAATTAACCTTTAACTGAAATAATTATCTATATAATATCTTGCCATACTGACCTAGCGCCTCATCTGAAATTTATGTTTTTTAGATATGCGACTCTTACCAAGTATGGTTGAAAATTATTCGAAGCAAAACGGAATGATTAAGATCCCTTGTAACCGAAATTTCCAACATGAAGCATTAGCACAGCGAGTTATCGTTTAGTTGTTACCAGTATTCTCCACGAGCAATGGTTGCCATGAGATTTATAGCCATGTAATAAGAATTTAATTAAGAAGGTATAGTCATCTGCAGTGTACCTACAGACTGGAGCGATAAATTCTGAAAGCTGACGTCTTTAAATTTTTTACTTTCTATTGACAAATTCCACATTCCCAAGATAGGCTTTAAAATCCTTTTCTTTTCACCAGTAACCCACTTTCTTGGGTGTGTTTAAAGGAAATTTGTCATTTTCTCGCAATATAGATTTTGCACCACAAATAGCGACAGACAATGGCTCAAAACTGTCTGAACAGGACTTTTAACAGTCTCGCGTAAAAATTTTAAGAAATTTCGCTCTCGGTTTAAATCTGGTTCCTAATGGCTATAAACATAATTATTAATTTTATCTTAAATTCATGTAAATGTTTTGTTAATACAGAGTACTCCCGATTAATATATATATATATGTATGTATGTGTGTGTGTGTGTGTATGTATATGTAATGCTAGAAGCATAAACTATAGTGAACTATATTAATTTGGGTTAAAATTAGGCAAATTAGTGTTAAACGGTAATATACTATTAGAGATTTTAGTGTTTTCCAATTCAGGAAGTAGGTTGTTTTTTGCAGCGAAGAGTTCACAAGACCGAGATCATTGATAACTAATTGCCTAGCACGCGCTCAGGCCGTCGCAATCATCGAATGTTCGAAATCACGAGAGAGTGACTCACGATGCTTCGCCCACGTAATTGCAGCGCGCGAAAAAGAACAAAGCATTAGACTAGGGATTACATTCAGAGAGGCTGGTCGCGTGTCTTGGGGGAATTGGCGTTTAGGCTGGGTTGGTTAGGTTTTTAATTAATGTTAATTATTTAAGTGTTTAAATGTTCTTTAAGTATTAGTTCTTTGCTACAAGCCTACTTTGATGACTGCTTTTAGATTAATTATTTAGTTAAAGAGTACGCGATGTAAGCACGTGTTATATATATATATATATATATATATATATATATATATATATATATATATATATATATATATTACACTTGCTTTTCTATTTTATTAATTTAATTTATGTTTGTAAGCTGTAAATTTTCGTTTGTTTTGCCGAATATTTGATATGTTTCTTGATATCACAACAAATTTTCCTAGTAGCTATGATATCACTATATTCATAAATCCATTGAATCATAGAATCTAGCAAAGTTGTTGAGAAAGTTTCAGTTAGGTTGCACTGCTGTTCTTAAATGATTGTAGACGAAGTTTGGTGGCGCTGCTTGACTCAAGATCTCACACCCTCTTTACCTCGATACCATGTTAGTTTGGATTTTGATTTGAACCATGTGGATTAAGATTTTGATACAGGACGTTGGTCTTATTTCGAGCGAAATTAATAGAGTAAATCCTCGTTTATCCAGACTAACTGTGACCATAGGTAATCTGGACAATCGAAAACCCGGATAATCCAGGTTATATGGGTAATAAGCAAAACAAAATCCTAAACTAACCAGATTTAACGTTTATTACGATAAAAACTATGTTTTGTAACAAAATTACATAGTATTGTTTACAAGACATTAAAAATATAAAAATAACTTTTCACATCAGTTCTTAACAAGAATTGGTTAAGGCTAAGGCTAGTAAAGCTTTCTTAAACTCAACAAAAATCATTTTATTACCATAATTTATTGTACAATCTATGCAAGAACTGTACATTGAATCAAACTAAAAAGCGGACATTTGGCGTACCTGTAGTCACGTTCTTGCTATCATAGTTAAAATTTATTATATGATGTGAACATTAAATAAAAATAATGTCTACAAATCTGTTCCGGATAAACGAGCTTTTATTGTAGATATTTGCAAGCATACATACATTATATATATATATATATATATATATATATATATATATATATATATATATATATATATATATATATATATATGTATGTATGTATATACACATACAGAGAGAGACAGTGAGAGATTAAAAGTATTGCCTTGATAAACTTATAAAAGATATAAATTTCGCCCGCAATTTTACCACATAAAAATATGAAAATCTTTCACGGCTAAAGATTTAAGTTGTACTTCTCGGTCAATTATGCCCTCGTGTTGTAAAAGATTATCATAGTTCTCCAAAGCAACCAACCAACCTTTATAAATATGTTATCATGAAAGAATTAAAGACGTTTTGCTTGAGCAAGGCTATTGTGGATGATATGAAAATCGAAGAACGTTTCGAAACGTATTTAATAACAGCCCACGTCAAATATTCTTCCTTAGTAGATTATTTGCACGTGCTACTCCTATTTTAAGACCACGTTAAATTTATGCGTTAATGTATTGCACAGAATAGAGTAACTTGATTGCAGTAACTTATGTGAGTTATTGGATTACACTCTGCTCCCAACAATCTGAGCTTATTTAAAGAAGGACATGCAGATAAAAGAGAAAGAACTGATAATCCCTGTATAGTGTAAGAAAAGGAAAACAATCGATATTGTCTTAAATTAACAATAAAAAATTTCACTTAAAGTAGGATATAAAAAATTATAAAATTTACAAAGATATTTAGTTTTTTTTCTGAATGAAGCCTTATATTCTTTTGTTTACTTACTTTAAAAAATTATATTGTATTTCGTACATTTTTTTCGGGAAATACGGATACTCTATAAAATGAATTATCTGATGTTCGGAGTGAATAAATTTACATGCATTCACTTATTTTTTATAAACATCAAGCTTTTATTGTGGTTGAAAGTGTAAAATATCACTCAAATACTCGCTCTGAAACAATCTTACCCAAAAGACTGTGGGTAACCCTAATAAATGTCCATATAAACATCTTTCATCTAAAGGTTATTGATCCTGTGTATTGAAAGCAAACTGTGGATATACGTATAAAATGTCACAAATATCACTGAAATTCTCGCTCTTAAACAATCTTAACCAAAAGACTGTGGGTAACCCTAATAAATGTCCATATAAACATCTTTCATCTAAAGGTTATTGATTCTGTGTATTGAAAGCAAATTGTGGTTATACGTAAAAAATGTCACAAATATATCTGAAATACTCGCTCTGAAACAACATTACCTAAAAGTATCTGAGAATCACTGAATAGATGTCTATATAAACATCTTACCTTTAAAGGTTATTGATCTTCTGTGTTGAAAGCAAATTGTGGTTATACATGTAAAATGTCACAAATATTTCTGAAATGCTCGCTCTGAAACAATATTATCCAAAAGAACCTGAAGATTACTGAATAGATGTCCATATAAACACTTTACCTCTAAAGGTTATTAATCCTATGTGTTGAAAGCAAATTGTGGTTATTCGTGCAAAATGTCAAAAATATCTCTGAAACACTTCCTCTGAAACAATATTACAAACAAAAGAATCTGAGGATCACTGAATAGATGTCTATATAAACATCTTACCTTTAAAGGTTATTAATCTTGTGTGTTGAAAGCAAATTCTAGTTATACGTGTAAAATGTCCCAAATATATCTGAAATACTCGCTCTGAAACAACATTACCTAAAAGTATCTGAGAATCACTGAATAGATGTCTATATAAACATCTTACCTTTAAAGGTTATTGATCTTCTGTGTTGAAAGCAAATTGTGGTTATACATGTAAAATGTCACAAATATCTCTGAAATATCGCTCTGAAACAATATTACCCAAAAGAATCTGAGGATCACTGAATATATGTCCATATAAACATCTAACGTCTAAATGTGTCGCCCAATGGCTAAGTGGTTAAGGCATCAGCCTGCCGTGCCGGGGGCGCGGGTTCGATTCCCGCATAAGACTTCGTTGTATTCTGGGGAACCGGTCAGTCTTCCGCCTGCAAAAGGAGCCCCGTCTAGAAAGAGGAGCTGCAACCCAACGTCCATTGCCGGTATTATCGTTTGTTAATAAAATGCTTGTGTGATTTTCCTGTTTCTATTTCCTTGTATTCATATGTACAGCGTACTGGGATGTAATGTCATCATCCCCCAGGGACATTAGCAAAAAAAAAAAACACCTCTAAAGAGTATTGATGTTTTGAAAACAAATTGTGGTTATACGTGTAAAATGTCACAAATATCTCTGAAATACTCGCTCTGAAACAATATTACCTAAAAGAATCTGAGGATGACCGATTAGATGTCTGTATAAACATCTTACCTCTAAAGGTTATTAATCTTGTGTGTTGAAAACAAATCTAAGATTTTCATCTTCGTACGCACTTCAATTTTAAGTGAAAGTATTTGGATTCGCTGAATATGAGTAACTTAACCCGTGACCCAGCAATCTCAGAGACTTTAAATTATATATGTTTCAAAAGTGCTAAAGTCTTCGCTTTGCATTTCCCACCAGCAAAAGTGACCGAGTGAAAACACTCGAAACGCCAAAAGATTCCGAGGTCCCATTCACAGACCTAATGGAAACGTTCATTTGCATTTACATGAAATAAATTCACAGTGTCACAGCCAAGGGATCACATCCTGGTTCAGCCGTCAACAAAAGCAATGGACCCGGCATAGCATTTACATCTCAAAATACGATTCCCCCTACAACAATGGGCCACAACAGCATGCGAGACATTGTGAAACTGAATAATTAAAAAACCACCATTCTCTCGGCCGGTCAAGGTTCCCAGTCGGTCAGAACCCGAAAAGGCATCTCTGTGAAAGCCCTTTTTACGCGCCCACTATCAAAATCCGGGCGCGCCCACAAAACGCAGGGATCCCACTCTCTCTTTCTCGAACGCCCTGTGTCATTTCTGGGGTCGGACCTGTTTCCACTTAGTGTTTGTACCCAGGGCTCGACCCGCTTCGGCTTTTGGAAGAGGAACGGGCTCTCCAAATGGAGGGGGTCAAATCGTAGGGCAAGGTTTAATACAATGGCTTTGTTACATCGGCAGAAGGTCGTAGGTGTGTATCTGTTACACACCTACAACAGTCTGGGACTATACTTAGAGAATTATATAATATAAAAAGGAGAGACAATGCAAGGCTTACAGCCGCTATCGTTTATGGGATTTCAATTTGGAACAAGATTAGAAATTGAATTGACTGAATTGGAAGGGAGCTGCAATTGAAAACGCTCTCTTATGTAGGCAGTCCTCGTTTAACTAAATTAAATTTATTGTCTGTTGTTCTGAATCCATTATTTATTCGTCCGATTCGCTTTACTGGCCGTTTATCTGATCGTCTAAAGCCGATGTCCATCTGACTAGATTTGGACTGCTTGTTGAAATACTTTGACAGTGTTACAAAAACGTTCAATTTAAAAAAAAAATCTAAGCAAATAAATTGGTAATTTGGCTTAAAACTAAGTTTTTAAGCATAAAATTATATTCGTATGATACTTCGATTTGAAACAAGATTAGAAATTTAATAAACTAATTTTGGCAAGTTATGTAGTTTCAAAGGCAATCTTATTTATGTAAATAGCCATTGTTTGATTCCATTGTTCTGAATCTAATATTCATTTCCTCTGATTCAAATCTCGGTCCTAAAATATTTGGTCTTCAGTGGCTCATATCCATGTAATTATATTTGGATTTTTTGGACTGAATATACATCAATATAAAAGAGAACTATGGCTTGAACAGAAATCAAACCCGTCAACTTCGACATCCCAGACCGATACTCTTTTACACACCATCCAAACTAACATGTTAGTTTGGATGGTGTGTAAAAGTGCACGACAACCAAACTAACACCAAACTAAACCAACTAAAAACTCACCAAACTAAACTAACTAAAAACTCACCAAACTAACTTGTCATGTGATTTATCATCTTTACAGTCCTCCCCGCCGGAAAAACAACCTAGGGATAAACCAAAATTTCCGATTGAAATCGTTTATTTTTTGTTGGGCACCCCTGTAACGGTCACAAGTTCTGTATTATTTCTCTCTTTTGTTGTTGTGTCTAATCCTCTGGCATCCGAACATAAATTCAGATGAGATCCATGAGGTTGTTGACTCGGGCAAAATCAAGGACGAGAAGAGGGTTTGTTATGACATTTTCTCTGGTAAGGTCCAAAATGTACTTCGGGGAGCACATTTTGGACATGGCACTTAGTGCAGATGGAAAAGACCTTTCTTCCCCAATCAAACGAGGCTTTAAAAGAGGTCAGGAATAAAATTTCCCCAGTTTGAAAATCCGGGTCTATATTTTAACCAATGAATCACCCAGTCTTTAATCTCCTGCACCAACTCAATTAATTAGAAACGGGGTAGAAGTGAAAACGCAATTTTATGTCGGTAGTTCGTATTTAACTAAATTAAAGTCGTTCTTTGTTCTTCTGTATCTATTATTTTCTCCCTCTGCTTAGATTACTGCCTGAAAGTATCCGATTGTCACAAGTTATCGATCAATGCTACGATCGTTTTCAAGAAAACTTGCTCATTATTAAAAAGGGATTCAAATTTCCCTTTTTGCAAGGTGTTAAATATTTGATATTAAACTTAAGCTTGAGTTTAAATGATAAGAACTACGGTTTTATTTAAATATCAGCATTGATGTAGCTGTAAATAGTAGACAAATTTTCTCTATAAGTTACATTGAGGTGAGCGAATTCATAGGTTTAGTACACAGCAGCTTTAAGGACAAAACATTTTACCTGTGATACAGTTACATAAGAGTACCGACTTTTTTTCTGTTTCATAAAACGTAATGTATACTACTGCTATGAGAGATTTTAGCTATTCAGTCGACTGACGTGCGACCCGTGTGAGCTTATTATTGAGGAGGAATATTGACGAATTTATTGATGTGACCTTCGCTTCTGAAAGGTTGAAGAACTCTTTTCTGAACTCATTCCTTACTTCCTTTCCATTGTATTTCTTCCCAAATTATTGATGGTCATTGATCGATTCTTCCAATCTGAATGCATTAGGATCAACCGCAAAAATAATTGAGACGTTCCCGTTGAAAAGAGAGTAAGTGCCAAAATTTCCGAAGTGTATTTTTTCACTGATACAAGGTTTTTTCCCAAGGGTAATGGCTTGGAAAAGGGAGATAAGTGCCTAGGTAGTTTGGTTTAGTCCTGAGCTACACACTTATCTCCTTTTCCACTCCGTTAGCCTTGGAAAAATTCCTTGTATCAGCGAAAAATTCTTTTTGGAAATTTTGGCACTTACCCTCTTTTATTGACGAATTTATTGATGTGACCTTCGCTTCTGAAAGGTTGAAGAACTCTTTTCTGAACTCATTCCTTGCTTCCTTTCCTTTGTATTTCTTCCCAAATTATTGATGGTCATTGATCGATTCCAATCTGAATGCATTAGGATCAACCGCAAAAATAATTTAGGCGTTCCCGTTGAAAAGAGGGTAAGCGACAAAATTTCCGAAGAGTATTTTTTCACTGATACAAGGGTTTTTTCCAAGGCTAATGACTTGGAAAGGGGAGATAAGTGCCTAGGATATAGTTTGGTTTAGCTCTGTGCTAGGCACTTACCTCCTTTTCCACGCCGTTAGCCTTGGAAAAAACCCTTGTATCTGTGAAAAATTCTTTTTGGAAATTTTGGTACTTACCCTCTTTTCAACGGGAACGCCTCAATTGGTCTTCGTTAGAAACAGCGTTTGAATATTTCTGTTGATATGTCTTTTGCGTGTTTATACAACTTAATTATCAAAGAAACAGATTATGTAACACTGAGATAGATCTCGCAAAATATTATTACTCAGAAGTTAAGAACTGGTCAAACTTGAAGTTTTATTAATGTTAGTGCACTAATGGCTGTGTGAAAAAAAAGGTATCTTTCTGGGCAGACATTACAACAATCATGAGGCAAATGCCCTCATTGTGGGCAGACAGATTAGTTTTTAATATCCCATAAAAGCGCAAGATTAGAGAATTGGGTATAGGTGCGGTTTCAGTTTGGACACCGAGGAACAAAATAAAAAAAATAGTGCAATTGAATACTCATGTAGGCGCTCTGTTTCGCATCTCGTGAGCTGTCACATGTCGTGAAAAATGAGCTTTTTATTCCCTTTTTGACTTGAAGTTTTCCTGAGCCATTCGTTTATTTGACTTGCTTGTAGTTATTTTTTTTTACCTATTTCCTCTTCGGATTTAAAGTTTCTTGGCGCATACTGCTAACTACTCTTGCTAGCCTTCTCTTAATTCATCTTTGCCATTTTGTTATTCCTGTTGTTTCTAATACCCCCTGGTCGGAATTCATTCCAGACCAGGTCCATATATGGTTCCGGGCTGGATGGTGGGGAGCCGGTTTAGGCTCGGGGCACATCAGCGATCCGGTGTCGTTGCGGCACCGCAGTTGCGATCAAGCAGTACATAGAGTTGAACTAACCGACTCACACGGACGACGGATCGCTCGTGTGCACCGAGCCTTATAAAGGCACCACAAGGGTGGGAATCCTATTTAGCCCAGTGCCACAATTTTGACCAAGCACCCCCAGGGGTGGCATCTGGGGTACCATACCCTTCCCCTCCCCCGCCTCTCTGACCTCATAGAGGGACATTCCGGTTTACACATTTAACGTGCCCATACCCGGCCTAGACACGGAAGTATTTAATGGCGCTTGTCAGGATTCGATCCGAGCACCCTCAGTACCGAAACCCGACGCGCTACCTCGAGTCCTTTGCCTTCTTGAATCGTAAATCACTAGCGCATTTCTCTCGTTTTACATGCTTGTATATTATATGATGATATCTTGCCCAACTAGCAAGTACTTCATTTACTTATAAGTCTTTACATATTTTCTATAGGTCGGAAGGAACACTTTTCCATTGAAATGCTACATAGTTTTACGAATTTTGTAAATATCGCATTTTGTCTCGTTAAAATGGCGTCTATGGAAGAGCTCCTATAGCTATGTATTTAACATGGGAGTCTATGGGAATCTCGCCAAATATGAGAATTATCGCCAAATTGGCGATGGATTTTGCGACTTATTTTGGTCGCCAGATTTGGCGATATTTCGCCAACTTGCCGACTCAACTTTTCTGGAAGCTTCTAGAAAAAATCTAGCTGTGACTGACCTATAGAGGGCGCTTTGGAAATCTATAAATATACTTGACACTGGCAGTGGAACTCAGTTCAGTTTCCTATTGAGAATTGAATGTGTTGTAACTGGGTTAATTGGCGTGTATTGTATTGAAAATTCTGGTATCCTGACTTGTGTTTTTAGAATTTTCTGCTGTATAGAAGACAGTTGTTATGTCTTTTATGTTTGAATTTGTGTATGCGCCTGAAGAATTTACAAAATAATAAATTTATTTTCTGTGAACTTTCTGACGAGATTCTTATTCAGTCCTAACGAACTTAGGAAAACGGAACAATAGTCTACCTAGTATTGCTTTTCATTTAAAGTAGTCATTTTGAAACTGCTTTATTACATTGCGCTTGTTTTGTATATTGCTGTTATTCTAATATCACATGAATCGCGTCCACTTTGATGTATGTTATGCTGAAACTGAAATACATCAAACTGGATGATCCAAATTATATCCTCAAAGTACTTCAAAAGCTATGATAGATAAACATACTGTATTATTATACTCAAACAAAACATACTCAATATCTTGATTCAACTATAAAGGCTACATAAATTATGTAAATAGAAACAAACTCACAAAATCCACCATTCCCGTCAAGTGTCAGTTTGTACTTTATTATATATATATATATATATATATATATATATATATATATATATACAGTAAACTTCTCTAGCCGGCCACCCCTCTAAACAGCTATATTTTGATCAGAACCGATTAAAGACTCCATAGGGCCAATGTTATTGTAGAAACCTCTTTTCGACGATCACCCCTCAAAACGGGCACTTTTTTCGGTAATAATTCTGGCCGCAATAGTAAAATTTTACTGTATGTATGTATGTACATACATACATACATATACATATATTTATATATGTATATGTATATATATATATATATATATATATATATATATATATATATATATATATATATATATATATATATATATATATATATATATATATATATATATAATGTGTGTTAAAGAATGACAATCACCTTACTTTCCTTCCTGTTATCAATGTGTAATTGTTTAAACCAATAAAAATAATCGTTCACATAAAAAAGTACACACGAAACAAAACAATGACGAACCTTGTTTTAATAGAAGATTTGTCATCCGAGAAAATTTCAGTCTGACAAAGCAATCCCTACCCTACAATTATCGCAGCTTATATCCCCTTCATCGGAAAACATTCGACAAACAATCGAATTCATTTCGGTCCCTTTTTTTTACTGCTGCGACTTCCAATTTTACCCTACAGAGTATTTGTTATTTGAACTTTCAAAACACGCATTGTTTCATTTAAAACTTGTTTTTTCTCTGTCATTCTCTCAGTTTTGTAGGCGGCTTTAACATGTTTTGCCTAATGTACACGGTAATGGAAAGCTATTGTTTGGCGGTACGGTTTTCCAGTCGAGTTCCAACCAACCACGTCACTCTGGAATTTGACCACTCTCTCTGTGGTAATTCATCAACGTAAATTGCAACCTTGGAGTAATGTTGACATGGGGAAAATTGCCATTAAATGGTACCTTAATATTGGTGAAATGCGGTATCTGCGAAAGCAGGGCTAAGTTCAATGTTACGTAACTTTCTCACCATTCAAGTTTGAATAATTCTCACACGGACGGGGGGTGGGGGGAAATTGAGAAATCTGCATTTGTAAGAATTACTTTCTCATTTTTTATATATCTTATCTGATTGTCGTTATATTAGCATTTCGCAATTTTTGCAAATTAATGTGTTTCGGGAATTTAAATAACATAATTAAGTAAACTGATTAAGAAACATTCTATAGGTAACAAATCTATCAAAACGTTATTACTCAGTATTTTAGAACTGATCTAACATGTAATTTTTATTGATGCTGGTGTATTAATAACTGAACGAAAAAAAAATGCTTCTCCAGCTATAATAACTTCAGTCAGGGACCAAAGTTTTGTCCTCATTATAGGCGCCTCTATAATAATCTATATATATAAAATGCGTAGGTATGCGGCACAAAAATCGACGATATTTCTACACTCCGAATGGCAACGGCTGCAACTACCAGATGTAAAAATTAGCGGCCGTCCGCAATTTGCAACCGCGTGTCAACATGGATTTACGCACTCAAATCAGGAATGATCGAAAGCGAGCTGCACGATCAAGTGAAAATTGGGAACAGTCTCAAAAAAGAAAGCGAAGAAGAAATAATTCATTAAGAGAGAGGCTTGAAAGACAGAGCATAAATGATCGCGAGGTTAGGCTTAACCGTCACCGGCATAGCAACCTACAGCCAGTAATAGTTAATTTTCAACATTTTTTTTTCAGTACTTGCTGAATTTTTACTTCATTTTATAAGTTTATTAGTGGAAGAAATTTTCCCAACAATTTATTATTTGATATGATTAAGTGTAGATATCTGAATTGTAAACAATAGTACATAGAGAGAGTGATGTAATCTACACTATATTTTAGTACTTGCTGAATTTTTACTCCAATTTTTAAGTGAAAAAATTTCCCCCAACAATTTCTTATTTGATGTAATGATAAAGTGTAGATATATTAATTTTGAAATTAGTACTTACAGAGATAGATGTAATTTTTAAAATCATTGGTGTTGGATTTCTCAGTCTTATCTTTAATTCTGATTTGAAGTAATGGAAATTCATATCTTTTAAATCACGATGTTTCAGAATCAGCCTTATGAAGAATAACCCTTAACAACGTATATTTATGATGACAGGTAATGGTAACATTCCTTACATATGAGGCGGTGAAAGGCAAAGTGGTGTAAGTCAGTAAGTCAAGTGGTGTAAGTCAAAAGAGTTTAACTGCAAAAACTACATAAAATTCCCCCGTAAATTGAACAAATTATAATTCATAATAATTATTACAATACTGCAAATAATAATTATTTACAATTCCACTATAAATTTAACATGGAAAGTACATATCTGCCCTCAAATGAAAAAAGTTGAAAATGTGAGTTACACCACTTTGCCTTTCAACGCCTCATATGTTATTTTCAGTTGAGTTGTTTTGCAAAAGCGACCTTGCTGGTCGCGCAGCGGCTAGTTATTCTAAATTTTTAGTAGTAGCGGAAATGATTCGCATAACTCAAACATCGCTATAGAAATAATCGAATCTTTAATAGGGAGTTATGGTAAATTTTCGATATTGAAAGATCTATTAATTCTGTGCTCAGATGGCAAAATGTTATCAGAAACTATTCTAAAAAAATTGAGTTTTTAACATTCCGGATTCTCGTTCGCCAATATGTTCTATTTACTGTAACTACTTTAAGTAATAGCCAACAATTTTTCTGAAACATCGGTACCACATTTGTCCATGCAAAACAAATTACTGATTTTGCATGACATTTTGAATCTTAAAATTGCTGTCACGCAAATTTCTTATAAAATTTTGCCATCTGAGCACATAATTAATATCTATAGTTAATTAACGATATTTTCATCTCACCCTTAAATTTAGAACTCTAACGATCTCAGGTCATTTAAATTAGAATATCAAATTAAAGGTAATTCTAGAATTTCTAGGAAGCGTAGGATTTAAATTTGTTAAACGGTTATAAATGTTTTGAGTTCATTAGAAGCTATTTAAAATTTAGTTTATATCTTGAGCCGTGATTGGAGGTCACAGATTATCCGAACATTTAAATGTCACGTGGTACTAGGGGGTGTATTTTTGACTGGAATTGTGATTTGTATATCACTGATACCCTTAGTTAGGGTGCTAATGGCGTTAGGCAGGGTGTTCACCTAAGGTTCTATAGCAGATATTTTTAAAAAAGTTGGTTGGTGAACTCGCTTCGCTGGGCTAAAATCCACTGCGTAGGGGAACTCGTTTTTTGTGAGTTGTACAACCCATATTGAAAAATAGGTCCTACAACCCACTTCCGCAAACAAGTACATTTCATTTACCTGCCTTTGTGGGTTTAGAAACTCATTCAATGTGTTTATTTAGCTAGTTGGCAAGGACAGTGGGCTAGTAATCTGAAAGTCACTGGTTCGATGCTCGTCGCTGACAAAATCCACTGCCATGTACACTAATGGCGGCTGGTGCACGTAAAATCTGTTGCCGCTGCAATATCCTCCAAGTTCTCAAAATTACCTCTGGAGGTGCGGGGTCAAGTGTTCTGGTCTTGTCACTTGACTCGGTTCAAAATTATGGGACTAGTCCCTTGGCCAAGTCGGACTTCGACCCTTGTGGTGCCAGTCAAAACAGGAGCCGCACCTTCATCGCCCATAGCCTTCGGGACTTGGTCTGATGTTACTGTCGGTCAAGTGGCATTAGCAAAAATAACATTCTATAAAATTTCACTGCAATATATAAATCAGTGAAAGAAAAATGGTACACAGACTAACTCGATGGTATGAGGAAATTATGTATAGTGAATAGTAACCATTATAAATATGAACATTAAAACATATATCCAGAAGAGGGTTGCCTGTTTTGATCATTGAATCGGAGACATATTACCATATAAGGGTCTTAAAAGTTCGGACACACTGCTTTATACTATAAGGGATATTTTTGATTTTCAACTCAGTCCTCTTCCGTTTGATTCTGCTTCATTGTGGGCAGAAAAATATTATGTTGGATTCCTTTTTTGTTTAAAAAAAATGGAAAAATATTACTATGTATTTCTAGGTTTAATATATTCTGCTATCGCAGGAGTTAATCTGAAAAACAACTCGCGTCCATGCAATTCTAATTCCATACGGCACGCAAAATTCATAACGCATCATATGCATAACAAAATCGCATTGAAATAATTATTAATGGAGGGAGAAACAAACATAATGGGCATATATGTATGTCATGGCGAAGTTACATCACACGCACTGTTTAAAAAAATAATAGTGCAATTACCATCGGTATGTGCAAAGGTGCAAAGTAAAGAAGAAAAAAATGCGATGGAATGGAAAAATCGGAATAGTAGAAAGGCGTTTAACATATTGATTGAATCCAAGAGGCGCTTTAATACCAAAGGGAGACTTTTATCACATTACCATACGTGAAAATGATGGAAGGGTGAAAGTCTGTAACGAGATTTCACATAATTGAATGATACGCAGGTCATGCACGCGCTAAGTAAATCATAATAAAAGTTAATAGCGGCGTGAAACAATCCTTGAAGATCGTGTAACGAGCTTTGAAGAAATCGCTTATTGTGTTACGGCCTGAAGCAAATTCGTCATTCATTTATCAGCTATTAATAGGCTCGTACGCAGTTCAATAAGTATGCTAATTTTACTGGAAAAGCTATTTAAAAATGCTAATTAATGAACTTCATATCCTATTTATTAGATGTGTTTGTATTTTATTGTTTTACATCTATTTTCTTCCACCTTGATTTTGTTACTAAAGAGGAGACGTGTACGGGAGACCGCGGGTTTGATTCCCGATAGGGTGAGACTCGACGAAGGCCGAAAGGGTACTAGCCTTATATACCACAGCTTATAGGTTGGAATCCTACAACTGGCATGGATATTTGTCACCGATAAGAATGGTCTTTAAACCACAGAGCATAGTCTGTCTGTACCTATTGAAGCATGACCACAGAAACCTCGAGTTTAAAAGACAGGAGTTCAGTTTCTGGACCTCATAGTCAGTCCTTACCACAAAGTTCTTAGTAACAAAATTACCTGATTTAAGAAAGAACTGAAAAACAGTAAAATATTCTAGCTGTTGGGAGCCTTTAACTTTAGGTCCGGTCTACTTAGTCCTCGAGTTTAAAAGACAGTAGTTCAGTTGCCGGACCTGGCAGTCAGTCCTTACCACAAAGTTCTTAGTAACAAAATTACCTGATTTAAGAAAGGATTGAAAAACAGTAAAATATTCTAGCTGTTGGGAGCCTTTAACTTTAGGTCCGGTGTACTTAGTCCTCGAGTTTAAAAGACAGTAGTTCAGTTGCCGGACCTGGCAGTCAGTCCTTACCACAAAGTTCTTAGTAACAAAATTACCTGATTTAAGAAAGGATTGAAAAACAGTAAAATATTCTAGCTGTTGGGAGCCTTTAACTTTAGGTCCGGTGTACTTAGTCCTCGAGTTTAAAGACAGGAGTTCAGTTGCCGGACCTGGCAGTCAGTCCTCACCACAAAGTTCTTAGTAACAAAATTACCTGATTTTAGAAAGGACTGAAAAACAGGAGAATATTCTAGCTGTGGGAGCCTTTAACTTTAGGTCTGGTCTACTTAGTACTCGGGTGTCAAAATACGACCGTAACACTTTAAATAACAACTAACCAACTCTTGTCAGTGTTATGCTTACATCTAACTTACACTATTCGAATAATAACAAGTTGTTGATAACAATAAGTTGCTTTGTTACTAATCCATAGTTTCTTATCCATGTAGCAAATACATATCAAGTAGAAAAAACCTGGAAAACGAGAATTCTCCTCCATCTTTGGAATTGTCCAGTTATAAGATAACAAGACTCGAGTTTAAGCGAAATGTTAAATTCCTGACCTATGCAGTCAGTCGTTAAAACCATTTCATAGAATTCAAATTACCTGCTCTTAGAAAGGACTGAAAACTCGATGTATTTTCGATCAAACATTCTAGCCGTTCGGAACTGGCTTTAAACTGTAACTACTGATCTTTTCATCCCTCGTGTAGCAAATCATAATGACCGCAGAGCTCTAAAAACCAATCAGCTATTCAATTAAAGACTACCTTCAGTGGGAAAGGCATGCAAAACGATTGTATCGTTACATCCCTTGGCATTGTCCAGTTAGAAGAAAGCAGAAGTTCGATTTCTAGTCCTCGCTATTAGTGATTGCTTTTTTAAAAGGATTGAAAACTTAATTTGCTTGGAATAAAAGATTCCACCTTTCAGAATTGGTTGAAGCTTAAGTCCCATAATATTTAGCTCTTGAGTAGTAAGCTTTCCTATGGAAGATTATCTTATTCAGTTAACAAGCTGAGTGTCTGAAGGTGAGCTATGCTGGATTAAACACCTCAGGCTCTTTTGTGGATTTCGTGTTAAGAGACACATTGTCGTGAAATATTTGATAATCTTACGTAATTGGCACGTAGTTAAAGTAAAATTATGCGTTTTGTGTACTACATGCTGTGCCTCTTAATGGTCACTTTGTGGTCTTGAAAATATTAAATCCTCAGTTATTTATATATATAAGACTGGATAATAATCTGGTAGAGCTTTGCAAGTGTTTGTATATTCTATTTCGGCTTTGGCTTGACGTGACAACCAAAACCATTTGAAAACATACCAGCTATTTTTTTAGAAAAATCTAACTGTAAATTTTTATTAGTCTAACCGAATTTATTCAAGTATCAAACTCATATGCTGTTCAGTATAAGGTGCTAAATTGAAGCTGAGTTGAAATGGTTTGAGCTTTTTCAGCCAGGACAAAGATGAGTTTCTCCTAGCGTATTCTAAAGTGATTTTAGTCGTGATTTTTTTAATAGTAGCAGCATTCAAAGAAGGGGAACCTGTAAGGCTTTTCAGAACGTGCGGAGGAAGCTTGTATCTTTCAAAATTATCAAAACGGGTAACTGCCAGAGAGCACCCAGTGCAAAGAATTTAGACAAAAAAGTCCAGATAAAAGATCGAAAAAGTTTTGAATTTTGCTTTGCGATTTCAAAAATTTCTCGTTACTGTATAATATGAAGCTCTAAAAAAACCATTAAGACTCGACCCGGCTTTTGGAAGCAAGTTCGAGCCTTAATGTTTTCTCAGATATTTCAACCAGGACAAAGGATGGAGTAGAGTTCAATCTCGCATCTCCCAGTAAGATTTTCGTGGCGATGTTTTGAGTCATTGCAACGTCCAAAAAAGGGGAACATACATGGCATTTTTAGAACGGACAGATGAAACATATATCCCCATAAATACTTTCTTTCAAATAAATGATTATCCTCGTTCGGTTAAGGGCCCCTGAGGGCCCCCCTGATGGGAAGGTCAGAATGTCGCACGAGCTGTCAGGACCAACTCTTATCTCCTTTTATCGTGTGGGCCGCCTCAGATGAGTTTATACTCGGTCCAAACGTATAAACTGTCTGTAATATTTGGAAATGAGGGGCAAGAAACAGACAAAAGGAATCGTGGGGATGCCGTGGGACGTGATCGGAATGCTCGAGTGGGAACAATGCCGGATGAAAATGAATTCTTCGGTTAAAAGAGTGTAATGTGCTGCCATTGGAGTTGGGTTGTTGCCGTAAAACTATTCTGCGTGTTTCCGTCTTACCGGGATTGAAGACCTCCGGGAGATTACAGCGAAATTCTTAAAAGAAGAAATAAGACAGCTGATGAGTGGTTGCTATGTAATTTCTTTTGCTGTCTCCTCGTGGTCGAAAGGCACTCTTCTTCTTGGAAGTTTATGTTGCACAAATTACGAAATAGAAAAGAGGAATAAGAAAGTTTCACAATCTTCTCGTATTTCGGAAATTAAACTCATTAGTTTGTGATCAGTCCTAATTGGTGTTTTACGTCCAAGAAGTCTTGAAAGATTGGACTCCAAGAAGATTGGGCTTAGATTGGTGTTTTTTGTCCAAGAAGTCTTAGCAGCGTTTTACTCTAATTATATGGTCTAAGTTTTCTAATTCTAATGCGATTTTATACCTTGTGAATCAAAATTAAAAACTTTTAAACTGATGCAACGAATCTTAAAGTAAAATTCATTATCTATCTATGGGTTAACCAATGATTTAAATAATGTATTATTATCTTTTTTAAATGACAGGACTGAGGTTCCAAGAAACGCTATACCTGGATTATAAATGCAATTATCCCTGAAGTGAATCCAACATTAAATTCATAATTTTATTAACAACTGGTTTTGCTTTAAATTGGTAATTCGATAAATGAAGATACAAAAGTAGTGTAAATAATAAAAGAATTTCTGCTTTCAAACTGGAAATATTTTTAAATAAAGGAAACACTTGTGAAAAACCGAGTAATAAGTGGAGTATTTTGTATAAGAGTTAGAATTATTTATCAAAAAATTCTTCAAAATTGCTAGAATTTTTCAAAAAGCTACATGCGTATCCATTTTCTTCTGATATCTTCCAAATTTCTCTGAATTATCAATTGAAGTGTTTATCACAAAACTGTGCATAATTCTTTGAAATTGCAAATGTTTTTTAAATTTACTGACCATAAAATAAAGTAAAAACATAAAAAAAATAGCAGGCAGAATAAAAAAAAAATATTTAAGACTTTAGATTCGTACCAAAAAAAATTAAACGCACATTTATATTTATATACATATGGTAAACTTATAATAAAAATTTAAAGACTTTAATTAATATAGAATGCGCATAGAGCATTTTAAAAAACGTTAGCATTTTTAAAAAAAATTAGAAGACAGTCATTATTCTGCAAAAAATCCTTATTTTGAATTCTAAGGGTTTTCAATGAAGTAAAAGAGAAAATTAATTATTCTCATTTAGTAGAGAGAATTAAAAATTGAAAATAAAAAAAAAATTCGACTTTGTAGGTCCCTTGTCCCCTTAAAGAATAAATCCGAATATTTCCATCAAAATTAGAAGGAAACTTGATTTGAACAGAATAGATATTATTATTTAAGAATTATTCCATTCCGAATATCTATGATTGCTAATAATTATGCATATTTATGAATATTCATGTATGTAGCTTAAACTATAGAATAAGCTCCTGTTCAGTAGAATATCTTGCTGCCGTTGAACAAAGCCTTTCCTTAACAAAGGATCGATTTAGCGTTTTAAAGATTCCAGCCTTTCTCTCCATCCTCTTTGTCCGCAATTTCCCCGAAATTCTAGAAACTTTACCGAAAATTAACTTCAGGATTGTGGCGACAATTCTTCTGGTACAAGACCGTCCCTCTCATTGTTCTAGGATTATCGAACGAAAGACGATCTTATTGTTCCGGGTCCCCCCATTCAGCCAAATCCCCGTTATTTTAATAAACCTCCTTCGAGTTAATCTCTATCTTTAAATCTCGCAGATTAAAATGTAAAATTTTGTTTTTGAAGCCCGTGAAGAGTCTAGTAACATAAATCGCGAGCGGTGCCCAGGCGTTTTAAGCTGCGTGTTGCACAGTGAAAGCAAATAACAGGTTCCCCCCTCGTCTAATCTTGAATTTGATATTAAAATGCTGTACAGCTCTCTTATTCGGTGAGAGAAGATAATGCAGAGTTCTTTGACGATAAATATAAGCTTAATGTTTCAGAAAATTGGAAGAATCTAATCGCTAACTACATTTTGTTGATTTTTCACTCAAGGTGTTGAAAACTTCGCTATTAAAGAATTGAGTTCGGTGTTTGTTCCTTCGTGCCATAGTCAGCGGTTTGCTTGAGTGGTGTGATTAAGGTTCATGAATACGAGGACAATTTAAGCATAAAAATGTATAATTCATGAAAAAAATGTTACTTTAAAACGACGAAACTCTTTTAAATATGCAAAAACGAGAATTTTTTCATTTAGAATGAAGTAGATAACAGAGTTCTTTTACCGATGAACTTGTGTATAAATATATTTTTTTTCCCATGAAGAACTGGATGTTTGTATTTTGTTGGTTTTTCCTTCTCAGTGTTGAAAACTTTATTCAAAAAAATTTTATGATTACAAGGATCTCGTTTTATTGACTCATTTATGGTTTGGCAAGCTTTTTGCCAATAACTCAACAAGTCTGCGTAACATTCGTGAATACAAGGCTAATTAAGGCTCACATATGTTTTCAAACGTTGTAAAACTGTGGTAAAGAACATGCAACTTTTAAATGTTACAAAACCAATGTACATAGTCCGTTGAATTTTTTATTTTTATTTTCAACATGTGAAAACAAATATGCGGAATTTTTCATGTTAAATTTATTGCAAATTTCTGAGAAACTTTAATGTATATCATTGTTAATTATTTGGTGAATTTTCACTCAAATCATCAAATACTTTACAGCATGGTAAGCTGATTCCATAATAGACTAAACTTAAGCAAATGCAATAATTAACGTATTTAAATTCATCAAGGACAACCTATACTCATAAATATATTTCAAATGTTGCAAAAATGTATAAAACTTGACTGTAAAATTTAATGAAACAACTATACAGAAGATAAAATCTTTTTATCATGCAGATATGTTGATAATAATTGCCCTTTTTTTTTTAGAAAATTCAAAGTACCAAAAAGTTACATTTTGTTAAGTTTCCATTCAAAACCCTTTACAGTTAGGAAAGTTGTTTGCTCAATTAACCAAATCCCCACTACGTGCAATTAAGTGTTATGAACAATTGGGCTACTTGCATGTGCAAAGGTCAGTAAAATATCGTGAACCAATGTATGCAGAGGGAAATAGGCTATTAGGCCACTACTATAGGCTATTAGGCCACACTCTATTGGCTATTAGGCCACTACGGGCTCTTGAAAACTTTTGAATTTTACATTTAAAGTTAATTAGAGCAAAACACACGTTCAAATGATCAACAGTCATAGGCTGTCTAAATAACACAAAATCCATGCAGGAGAATCTCAGTCCTAAACGATGGAGATGTGCCTGAAGACAATCACGGCCAGTCAAAAGCGTAAAATTAGCAATAGCAACATCTCTAGATGAGTCCGGATTGACACATGAACTTGCACAGAGCACTATCCATGGCTTTTCACTAGATGTGCGTAACGACTGTGGACAACACACACAAAAAAAAAAAAAAAAAAAAAAAAAAAAAAAAAAAAAAAAAAATCTGCTTTTAGATAATTTTCTTAATGATGAGCGGAATTCATAGTCCCTGTCGGTTACTGCAGTGCCATAGCTATCTTTTAGGCCAGAAAATCAGTCGCTTGTTACCGAAAATTCTAAACTGTTAAGGCTTCTATTCAAAACATATCATGTGAGAAAAGTCCTTCAAAATTTCTCTTCATTGCTGACTACGTAGACTCTTACACTCTTGATTATAAGACGAAATACGGTCAGAAAGGCTAACTGATCTCTTATAAGAAGTAGTTGACAACATATTGTTTCTAAAGGCTGCTATGTACTAACTCTATTGGATTCGCTCACCTCAATGTTAACCTATGGAGAAAATGTGTCTATTTTTGACAGCTACATAAATGCTGATAATCCAATTAAAATGGTATTTGCAAATAGCCTGAGCTTTTCTGCACCTTATGACAGGATTCATTTTATAAATTTCGTCCACCAAAGGAATTTATGAGCGTTTAAAACCCACTAGACCAGATTTTTTTGCCCTAATAATTTAAATTTAAAAATATTATTTGCATTAAAAAAAAACGAAAGAGGCCCTAAGGTGTCAAATTTCGTTCTCTGTTACAAAGTACAATTTCTTTAAAAAATATCTTTCAATTCAAGTCGTCAATTCTTGGACACATTTTCTCCACAGATTAACATTGAGGTGAGCGAATCCAATAGGGTTAGCACACAGCAGACTTAAATATTGTGCTTGATTTTATTTATCCATCTAGTGGCTACGAAGAAAGGAATGAAATATTATAGTTCCATCTTTGATGATGATTCCTTATTGGGGGTGTTAGGATTAATTTTACTTTGTATCTGTTTGTGTCTTTATATATCTCAGTCGATCAGTCTGTAATTGCGTCCATTTATATTCCTTCCAATTTACAGACAAATACATGTCTGTAATCTGAAGGAAGAACACTGAAATTGTGTTAGAAGAGATATCAATTTGTACCTTTATGTGTTTATATGAAGGCCTTATTTAAATAGTAGTCCAACTCCACTTTAAAAAAAAATTGAGTTAGCCTCACTTTCATGTTCATACAAGTCATTTCTGTCTTATTTTAAAACTGGTACACTTCCAGTTTATTTTTGCTGCCCACAGAGGGCAAAATCAGACTTCAGCAGTCATTTCTCAGCACTCATTAGACTTTAAGGGTCTGTATCTCAAAATGAAGAACAAGATAAGGATTCGTAAGTCATGCCGTCCCTATCGCTAGATAATACGGCGAATATTCCTTGAAGAACAAGATAAAAAGAACTTTTTATATACCATGTTTTTAAATTTTCTGTTGAATCATATAAACTTGACAATTCTATGTATTAATAAATACTTTTGAAAAAAATTTTTGAGGAATTATCCCATCAACTTGAAAGAAAATGAAGTTAATTGGAATTTTAAATTGCGTTTAACTTTTCGTTCCCGTCCCGGCCGACAGATGGCTGCACCAGTCTACAAAACAAAATTAACTGAAAAGGAATTTAAAATTCTGCTTAAAGATGGCTAAAAGTATTAAAAAATGTATTGTCATCATGTTCTGAGCTATTCTAAAAGTTTCAGATGTCTAGCTAGACGGGAAGTGAGTTAAAAATCGATTGCAAGATTTGTAATGGACAAACAAACAAACAAACACACAAACAAGAAAGCAAGTTAATAAAAATATGGTAAAAATAGAGTTGGCCCACCATTCCAATAAGGCCATCATATATGCTTCTGAGCGTATTGTCAATATAATAAATTTCTTAGATGATGAAGAAAATTTTAGATAATGTTGAAGCACATAGTTTTTTTTTAATCCCCTCTATAATTATACTATCCTTTATTTAATATTTGAACCGTAACAGACCCTACACATGGTTGGATAACGTAAGGAACGGTAAATACTCAACCACGGGAATTCAGCGGGAAAAAGGACGTAACATGTGAATAGAAAGATAGAATAATTGTTCACAAATGAATGCGCATATGCATTTAAAGAGATCTCACGAAAATGTTCTCAAAATATGCGTGCCAAAGCAAAGAAATAGACAATCTGGTTCTAGATTACTGGCTCACGTGGGATTAAAATTAAAATGACGTAACGGAAAACTCTAATTTAAAACAGTAAAATGAAACATGGACCGGAAAAGTGTTAAAACACGATAAATATTCAATCATAACGAATTCAAACATTGTTCTAGGTTCCAGTAACTCACGCTTTTATACATTTAGGGACTTTAATGATGATATATGAGTGAATCAAGCGTTTGTTTTTCTTCTACGGTGTTTGGCCTTATGTCTAATGATGTATTTAGTCTACTAGACCTCATGTGCTCGATTTGAGAACTGGATCTTTATTTTGTTCTTATTCTTAATATATATATATATATATATATATATATATATATATATATATATATATATATATATATATATATATATATATGTGTGTGTGTGTGTGTGTGTGTGTGTGTGTGTATATCCATATATTCTGATTGCACAT
This sequence comes from Dolomedes plantarius, assembly GCA_907164885.2. Classification (NCBI taxonomy): domain Eukaryota; kingdom Metazoa; phylum Arthropoda; class Arachnida; order Araneae; family Dolomedidae; genus Dolomedes; species Dolomedes plantarius. The sequence goes on from OU015499.1 coordinate 14,709,667, forward strand.
TTTTTAACTGTGACATATGCATGTATGTCTGAATATGTTTTATTATCAAATTCCAAATATTTTAATACCTTTCAAAGATTGTATAAATCATCACAGTTTTTTTTTCCTTTCGCGTGTAACTTGATATTCATTTGTTTTTATAATTCCAACTCTTAATATTTATAAAGTTACAAATGATTTTCTGAATTATTAAAAAATTGTTTTTCTTTTGCAGGTAAGTTGCAATGATTTAATCAAGAGTCCAGATGCATTTTGAACTAGCACTTGTCTTAAACACGGTAGGCTGTACTAAATTATTTTATTAATCAGATAAAAGTCCATCATAATCACAACACTAGCTACCTAAAAGATGTCATATTTCATTCATCGTAAAAATGGGATAAAGTTATGAATGGGCATACATAAACATTTTTTCTATAAGAGGAGTAACTAAGGTTAATAATATTGCACAAAATGAAAATATACGTTGCTTTCCCTCAAAGCAAAATTGTAATTTCTTCTTATAAATATTGTTAAATGGGTATTTATGTGGTATACAGTCTTCATATACACTCAAGAGCCAAAACATTATGACCACCTGTCAATAACGAGTTGGCCCACCTTTGGCGCGCAACACAGCTTCAACCCGCCTTGGCATGGATGCCACAAGTCCTTGGTAGATGGCCGGAGACAGATTGTACCAGATGTTTAAGCAACGGTCACGAAAATCCGAGATATTGCGAATTGGTGGTCTTTGAACTCTGAGCTGCCGTCCCATGACATCCCAAATGTGTTCTATCGGATTGAGATCCGGTGAGTTAGGCGACCAGGACGTTAACTGGAATTCAGCATCATGTTCCTGGAACCACTCCAACACAATTTTAGCCTTGTGACACGGGGCGTTGTCCTGTTGGAACATTCCATTTCCAGCTGGAAAAACAGAGGCCATGTAAGGGTGCAACTGGTCCGCAATGATGTTCAGATACCCTGTAGCATTCATGGTCTGCTCTACCACAACCACGGGTCCCAGAGACGCCCAAGAGAACGTCCCCCAAAGCATAATACCGCCACCACCGGCCTGTGTATGACCTACTGTACATTGAGGGAGCAACAGTTCGCCTGGAAGATGGCGTATCCTGACACGGCCATCGGCGTGATGAATGACAAACCGTGATTCATCTGACCAGGCAACTCTCTCCCACTGATCCATGGACCAGTCGCGATGCTCCCGGGCCCAGCGCAGGCGCAGTTGGCGATGACGCTTGGTCAGCAAAGGCATACGAGTGGGACGTTTGCTGCGTAGCCCCATATCCAACAGTGTCCGCTGAACAGTGTGCTGCGATACTATTCTACTTGGCCCTGCATTGTATTGGGCTGTCAGCTGAGCCACTGTCTGGCTCCGGTTTTGCTTCACCATGCGAGACAGTCTCCGACGACCTTTTTCTTTGATAGCGTGTGGATGTCCAACACCATGTCGTCTACTGCTGGTTTCACCGTCATTCATCCACTTTGCATAAGTACTAACAACTGTAGGTCGCGAACAACCCACGAGTCGTGCAGTTTCGGAAATACTTGTTCCGAGCCTTCGAGCCATTACAATCTGCCCTCTATCAAAGTCGCTTAGATCCGCAGCCTTTCCCATCACACACAGAAGTAAGTGAAAGAATGATTCTTCAGACTCTCCAGCAGCAGTTAAATACCAATTCCACCTGATCACGTGCCTTCCACGTCATCCAGGCGAATTCATTGCAAAATGTAGGGGTGGTCATAATGTTTTGGCTCTTGAGTGTACATGCATGTTGGTTGTGTATGAAAACTTGTTGAATGCAAGTATGTTTATAGACGAATATGTGTTAAAAACGTTAATAATAATTTGTCTAATTATTTTTTAAACTTTACCGAAATTATACTAGAAATATTTTACAACTTTACCAGAGATTCTGTGCCATAGAACTACAATAGCAAAATCAGCACAAGGCAAAATTAGCATGTTCCACGACCAAACTTCATAAGTTAGCCCTATACATATGCTGTGTAAAACATGCCATTAGAATATTATAGAGAAGAAAAGGCATGCTAGTTTTTCAACTTGAAATGCGGCGTCATCTCTCGGTTGATATGCTAACTATAGATGTAAATATCGTTATATACAAGACCCAATCCAACTATAAAATGCTTTTTTCGTCATTTGTTTGTGTTATGCATATAATGATACACTCGTTTTAAAAAAATGCGAAATAGTTTGTCTTAATTTTGCTCTTCTTGGGAAAATGCATTTTATAAACTAAGACCTTATAGTGATCAGCGTCGCGAGCTTTCACGGAGTGGGCTCAGGTCTGAATCCCAACTAAGGCATGGAATTTCTTGCTCTATCCCATCAAAGGGGGTGAAGCTAGTTTACCTATATGACGCATTCATATTTCTGCCACGTTATAAGAAAAAAATTTCAGGTAGTCTCTTATAACGAAATTACCGCGGGTTATTAACGTAGGATTACTTATCGTTGCACACCTCTTTTTTATTTTACAATAAAATACGAAGGGAAGGATGAGTGATAACCCTATGTAGAATAGGTCGACGGCAAGAAAAATAAGTTACACAATTATGTCTACTCTGCCACTCTTGATTTATAACTCGCGACGTCGGTCTTAGAGTCTTAATTTTGCTTTCCGGAGGACCGTTATGGAGGAACGTAATCCTACGTTAAAAACTAATCTATATATATAAAACAGTTCCGAAACTGACTGACTGACTAACTGACATATAACGCACAGACCAAACCGCTGGACCTAAAGGGCTGAAATTGTGCATGGCGATTCTTCTTATAGTGTAGGGGTGCACTAAGAGAGATTTTTGAAATATTCTTAGATTTTTTTTAATTAAATTTGTAAGCTGTTTTGTAACTTTTTTCAAGTTTTCATATAAAATAATAATCTGAGGGTTATAAAATTTAAATCACGCTAAAGATCATAAAAATACCTTTAAAATGAAATCCTTTTCGAATCTTTACCTCCATTTTCTCATTTTTGGTGAATTTTTAAAGATTAATTTTTAGAATTTAATTTATTAAATGCTGATCACGTGGTTTCTTTTCTTTTTTGCAATACTTTAAACTAATTCTGCGTCACGTGCATAACAATGAAATAGACAAAGAAATATTTTTCTTGCTAATGCGGCAGACATTATCCAAAAAAATATTAAAATACAGTAAAAGATATGTTCCTCAAACTGTACTATATTAACTGTACTATATTATGTAGTATGTTCTATTAGATTTAATTTGAATATTTTCTTCTACATTATTTTGCCTATAAAAATATCCATTACAATTTTTTTTATAGATATATTTTTTTATTTTTTTTACACCAATTGCATACATTGATCGTTGTATTTATTATAAATATATCTATTGGCATTAATTGCATGCATTGACCGTTGTATTTAATTTGAATGTACACCGTAGCGAAGTACGGGTATTCAGCTAGTAAATAAATAAAGGTGTTTCTAACATTAAAATGCACCTAGTAAGAATGCGTATCTTCCACGACAGAGCTCAGCATGCTGAGTAGTTTGCGCATTTTTTTTTTTTTCGGGATTTGGTTGAAATATTCAAACTCATTTTAGTTAAAACTGAAAGTTTAGACACAAAGGAAAACCAGTTTTAGATAACTAATGAAACAATGTTTAATTATTCCGTCTCTCTATGAGGTGCGCCGTCCTTGTCGTTAAACGAAGAACTGTAAAAAATTTTATCTTTTATGAATGCACATCTCGAAACGGCACAGTCCTTCAAAAAAAAAAAAAAAAAAAAAAAAGAAGAAGGAAAACCAAAACCTCAACACAAGCTGTTCTGTCGTTGCTCGTTGAAGCTCTGTTGCTATATTGTCTGCAATTGTTGTCCATATTTCATTGATTCCATTGAGAAATTCTTATAGCGTCACCTCGTGTGCCGAGTGTTCACACGAGTTACGAAATAGTAGCATGATTCTGAAGCATGGATTTTCTTATATTTTGTAGGATTGTCTAGGAATAAGGTTTTATGAGTCTTTCTGTTTCAACATTTTGTTATAAGTGTGTGTGTGTACATGCATACATACACACACGCGTATATACGAGTATATATGGACTTCTTAACCATACCACTTGCAAATTACAAACTCAGTGACCAGTAAGATGACTTTAGACAAGGTCCTTTTATATAGAGTCCATCTATATAGAACTTCCAGAATGATTAAGGCAATTTCTTTTGCCGTTTCTTTACACGTTTATAATGATAACAACATTTGCAATTTCAAATAAAAATTAATTTCTCACAACATTTTACACGCATGTCAAATCGATATAGGAGGGATAATCTGAAGGATCCAAAGGATAACTCTTTCAATCTCAAATAAAAATTAATATCTCGCAACATTTTACACGCATGTCAAATAGATATAGGAGGGATAATCTGAAGAATCCAAAGGATAACTCTTAGAATCTCAAATAAAAATTAATTTCTCGCAACATTTTACACGCATGTCAAATCGGTATAGGAGGGATAATCTGAAGAATCCAAAGGATAACTCTTAGAATCTCGAATAAAAATTAATTTCTCGCAACATTTTACACGCATGTCAAATCGATATAGGAGGGATAATCTGAAGGATCCAAAGGATAACTCTTACAATCTCAAATAAAAATTAATTTCTCGCAACATTTTCACGCATGTCAAATCGATATAGGAGGGATAATCTGAAGAATCCAAAGGATAACTCTTGCAATCTCAAATAAAAATTAATTTCTCACGACATTTTACACGAATGTCAAATCGATATAGGGGGGATAATCTGAAGGATCCAAAGGAAAAATGCGTAAACTGTAATATGAAAAATATGGTTTAATTTCCAACTCTATATCGGCAATTATTAGTAATTCATCCTATAGTTGGTGAATACCGATATCCTAGATGGTCATCTAGGGGTTAGATTTACCCTTTATTTGAAGAATTCCCTTTTTTCCTGACTTCTACAACCATAAAATTATTAAATCAGGAGAAAATATTTCAAGCGTATCAAAACTGACCGTCGCCATTCAAAGACAGGAAACTTGAAAATTTAAAAGGATGACTTTATATAAATTGATAACTGAAAAATGGTAGTAAGTGTTTAAGCATTTCGCCGCTTTATTAAACGACACGAGTGAACAATGCATCAAAAGACGCTCTTGCCTAATCCTCTTTTATAAATATTTCTCTTACGTCTCTTTAAAATTTCACATACATACATATAAACACCCATCAGTTCATTTCCTTCCAAACCACTGCATTAAGGACTAAAACAATGGAATGGAAATTCAACCCTCCTTTTAAAAAGATCTCCCCACAAAAGGGTCCTGCCGGAGAGACAATGACGGTCCCCAGCTGAAGGTGGGGCCGCCGAGAGACGGACCCGCAAAGGTCCGGAATCCGGCCCGCTTTTATGCCGTGGGTTTTGAACGAGTGGCATCCTGTTGTATTGTAGCAGAAGAGGCCTTTATTTTGGCCGAGCTTTTGTTGTGCGGCTGACCCGATTTGCGGCTAAATGGAAGGAGAGAGCGCCGTGGGGAGGAAGGTGTCCATTGTTGGTCACAATGACAATGCTGACAGCGGGACGTAGAAACAAAGCGTGGCAGGACAAAAGGGGCGGAATGCATTTGTCCCCACAACATGGAGCTCCGCAGTAATTGAGTGTTTTGTCAAAGAGACTCCGCGAGAATATATTCGGATAAAAATATGTGTGGTTATGACCCTCACTTTCTTGGACGGGGGGGAGAAACCTGTATGGAGATCTCATTCCAATTAAAATCGAGGAACTCTGCTGGGCTCATTTTAAAGGAAAGAATGAGGGGCTAAATTAAGTCACTTTTAAACGTCTTAAATTATTAAAAATACTCGCCGTATACTCTCTTGTCTTAATAAATGTCCCTTTCTATTAATAGTACATGATGAGGGAATGAAAATCTAGTTTTCAGACAATGTGTTATTTTTCCATGGACGGATGTGCATTTTATAAAATAGGTATGACGGAAAGTAAATCGAAGAGTAATATTTAACTTTAATCCTTTTTAAACTCATATAGTATTAAAACAGATTCTTGGTTGTATTTATAGTTAACATAAACGAGTAACGCATCTTCTCGTATCTTCATTATAAGATATATAAAATAACAGTATATACCCAATAATTATATAATAGTATTCATTGTATATGTTTACTGTTACCTTATGAATAAAGACCTTATGTCGACCCAATCACCAATGTTTTATACTGGTATAGAAATAGAATAGGGCCTTGTATCCACTCAGTCATTGATAAAACAGAAGCATCTTGTCCTCAATTTCCATATTAGAATCTATTGAGAAAGGGAGAAATGCAAGTCTGGTGCGTACACTGTAAAAACGAAATGCTGTTTTGGGCATATATCTAAAAGAGAGATATAACTAGAAGGGTAAGAAAATAGGCTTAAGATACAAAAAGGAATACCTGAAACAGGTAAACCCGCTACCCAGAAATATTACACCCTGAAACAGCATTTCGTTTGTACAGTGTAGGAGCACAAATTCCTCATGACCGTGAGTCCCGGAAACCGAGTTGAAGACAAGGTTTGGAGCGTTACGGTCAACTTTTGCTACACGAGGGCTAGTTAGACCGGGACCTACTGCGTAAAGCCGATTCCTAACGGTTACAAACGTCCATACCAAAAGTGGGACTCGAACTCACAGACTCTGGTACCGAATGCCAGAGTTAAAGACCAAAGTCCTTTTCCCTCGTTAGTTTTAAGAGATGGGTAGGCATCTTTTCTGAAGGCTTTTTCTGAAGGTCTCGAAGTCTGTTCTCTATACCTCCGGACAAACAGAATAGATTATGGAAGCTAATTATCCTGAACTTACCCATATTCAATATGTCTCCATTTAAACTCTTAATATCCTGTAAACTGATTCATTTCCTAACCCAGCCTTACGCAACTTTTTTTTTTCTTTTTTTTTTTTTTTTTTTTGGGGGGGGGGGGCACATAGATATATTTGTTACGTTACGCGGACCACAACATTGTACACTATACCGCATAATATAAACTAACCAATGGCGCAGCAGTCCATTGCGGACCAAGGCCGGTGGTGCCCATCTCCGCTTTCTTGACCGTGGGCTTGAGGTGCCATACAGCATACTAAGTCTCGGGCAGGTGGTCAGCCTGCCGGGGCATCCCCCAGAGTTAGTTCCCAAGCATGCCTGGTCCTCATTTTATTGACCCACTCAAGGGATGAAAGGCTTAGTCGACCTTGCCCAGTCGCAGGATCGAACTCTGGACTTGTGGTGTGACAGCTTGAAGCTTTTAACAACTACACCACCGGGCGTCTTACCGCATAATATAATAATGTTAAAAAAACTCAAAACCTAAATGTACCCAAGCGTATATTTAAAAATTAGTATGATATTTGACGTTAAGGCAAATTTTTGTCTATATTAGCCACATCAGGTCTATAATTGCTACATACTACTCTCAATACGTCTTCAACGTGAGAATCAGTAAGCCAATTTCTGTATACGCTCTTCGCATATTCATTTTGGGATGGGATGATTCACAAAGATACGTTGTTGCGAACATCAGGAGCAGCATGTGGGCACATTTTTGTACAAGCTTGTATTTTTCAGGCTCTCATTTTCAAAATTGGGCGAGCTAATTTCCCTATCTCTTTGCTAAAAAAATAACTTTCAGGTTCGTTTCGGTTTTGAATTCGATTAGTTTGTCAAACAGCTTTGCATAATCACATCTCAATCAGCCAGCTGTGTAATAATCGCAGTTTCTAAGTGCCATGGATTTTCTGCAAGGAACAGATAGATATTAATGATTTGTAAATCCTGAAATCTGCTCTTAAATTCCTTTGATAAGGCAGCTAAATAATTTGAAACTATTGTAGAATTTTCTATGTCAAAATCATCTTGTTTAGCCTTTGTTACGGTTTTTAAAAATTAAGATTGTCAGATGTGTACAAAAGTATCTCCCTGATAAGGAGTGTGAGTGTTTCGAGTTGCACATAAAAGCTTGGAGGTCTGAATGCGGACCGCAGTTGGGTATGCTTGGCCTAACCTATCACATAGTCCCAACCTTATGCATGTGTATGTTCTTATCCTTCCTCCTTACGTAAAAACCCCTACAGAAAAAGTTCCATCCATATTTAAGATTTCCTTTACTTGAGGGTTGAAACATTAAAATCCTTCCTCCTGAAGAAATCCTCGTCAGAAGGTAACTCATCGATCAGAAAGATTGACATTACATATGCTTTGACGTATTCAGGACTTCTTTCCTTAAGGAAAACCTCTACAGAAGGTATCCTTTCTGACAAGAAAATTGCCTTTCTTGGTGCGTTGGTGCACTCAGAGCCTTCCGTCCTAAGAAAAGCCTCTACAGAAGACGTGTCTTCCAATGTGAAACGAGCGTGGCGTTAAATGGCATTTTAAAATACTTTTTTCCCATCTGACACAAAATTTCTCATAATTTTACCTTGTACAAGGTTTATGCTATCATTTTAAGAGAATTCTGAGTAATTGGCATTTATTATTTAGGTTTTTACCGTACCGAGCCTTGATAATAATTCTGCCAGTTTCGCAGAATCTCGTAGTTGACATATCAGAGTATATATTCAAGGTAATTTAAAATCAGGTATATTTTTGATGATCTATAATTAGATTTTTAATTTGAATAGACATAATGAAAGAATCAGAATTTCAGAATTTCAACGGTAAAAAAGACATACTTAAAAATCGTGTAGTTACACATGTAGTTTAGAATAAATCCTGAAACGCCTATACGCTATTCACATCATAGTGCTGCGGAATTTTCTGGATGCTGTTATATGTGTGTATGCAAGAAAAATCTGCAATAATCTTTACTTTTAAATAAATCGGCAATTGAGTATGCAGTAAACTATAGTTACTTATCGCTGTTGTTGCGTATATAAGTATTAAAAGCCTCATTTCTGTATGCATTCGAGGAATCATGAACATCCTAATTTTTCTAATTCACTGAGTTTACGCAGTGTTTTTTCATACCCAAGTGAAGCTGCACCCATATCTAAGTTCTTTTCATCAACTTTGAAAAAAGGGAAGGTGATTTAAGCGCTGAAAACTAGTTGTGGCCGCGATATGCCTGAGATGATATCTCCCTTGAACTGTAAGAAAAAAAGCTGACTTTCCTTACAAGTATATGAAGGTGGGGCTCCTAATCTCCTACAAAATGAATGACAGATCTTCGATTTTGATCCAGAAAATCACTCGAGACGATAATTTATGTTAAGAGGGTTGTGGATTCAGAGGTCTGTGCTACCTTGAAATTGCTTACTACTTGTCAGAATTTTCTTTACTGTCCACCTCCGGAGAGAAGAGACCCGGGACGCATATTAACTACCTATACTCGAGTTCACACAATGGGGGAATTTTAAGCCCGCTGATTCGTTGGTGTCTCCCCGTCCTCTATGACATCACTTAGCGCAACTTCCAAATACTTCACGTGGCGCCATCTTTTCCCCTGAAACTGAATTAATCGTGAATACTGAATTAATCGTGAAACTGAATTAATCGTGAAAAATACACTTATTATTTAAAAGAAAACTTCTAAGATTGAACTTTTTATAACAAGTTAAAGAAACCTTTGAAGAAAAAAAAAACCTTTAAAAAAATTAAAAAGACTATAATGGTAGGTTTGAAATTTTTATGAATTATGTAACATTTTTTGGGGGGAGTGGATTCATTTTGCAAGAACTTGCATTGAAAGATATAAATTTGTATGGGTGTATGTGTGTATTATTTTGCAAGAATAGATTTTTTACCTCTGACTGATATTTTTTTATATAAACTTAAGCATACTCTGCACGATTTTTTTTTACAACTATGTATATTTTTTCTCACACATATTTGGGCCTAGACAATATTCAAAAAAATATTTAAAAAATCCTTTATGATTTTTTTAATGTTTTTATCGAAATATTGTGTTTGGTGCATATATGAATTGCTGTGCATTAAGTTGAATTTTTGCAATGCATACTTCAGGTTATTGGTGTCTTATATCTAAAATATGAGACCATAACTAAAATCTTAAAAAATAAAATAAGTCAGGAAGTAAATAAAATGCCATATAAAATACTAAATGAATTTAAATTTAAAATGAGACGATGTATATTTCTTATATATATATATATATATATATATATATATATATATATATATATATATACATACACACATATACGTATATATTATATATATATATATATATATATATATATATATATATATATATATATATATACATATATATACATACATACATACATATATACATACATACATATATATAATATATATATAAGAAGGTTGTTACTTAATGGTTCTGGTGTGTTTTACGATAAAAGAAATAGCAAAATATATTTTTTTAGTTGTTTAAAATAAAATTAGGAAGCTTATTTTTTTATGAATTCTAGCAAATCGTCTAATTTCTTTCACATATGGAACTGCCTATAATTTTTTTTCTACGTTTAATTTAATATGCTCTTGATATCATAAGAACCTTCAAACATAATAAATTACTAAAAAAAATGTTTGTTACAAAAGTAAGTTATTTTTCTTTAATTTCTGTTGTGTTTTATACTTTAAATGCATTTTTCTCAAAATCATGATTTTGCAATTTTGCTTGACTTTGATGAACTAAGGCTTTGAGAAATATGCACTTACAGTTATACTTTTTATATTTTTTTAATCTTGATTGAATGTTTCAGAAACGTAGAGAGAGGTTTTTTTTGGATAAATGCTTAAATTTTTTTTACAAATAGATAAACATGAAAAAGAAGAATCTTTTTTCAAAAATTACCATATAATGAGTAAAATATTTTTTTTTACAAAAATTCAGAAACATATTTAAAAAAAGCTCTCCTTATATTTGTAGCATATACTATGACATTATTATAAAAATTTAAATTATAAAAAAAAATTGAAAATTGGCAAAGGAGTCCTCACTTTCCACCTCATTACAAAATGAGGATGGAAGTTTATCCTCCGAAAAAACGGACATTTGAGCAAAAAAACACAATTACTCACGATTTATTCACATACTCACTAACATTTGGAATCTAAATAGTATATTGTAATGAATGAATCAGTTTCAGGGGAAAAGATGGCGCCACGTGAAATCTTTGGAAGTTGCGCTAAGTGATGTCATAGATGACGGGACGAAACCAACGAATCAGCGGGCTTGAAATTTCCCTATTGCGTGAACTCGAGTATAGGTAGTTAATATGCACCCGGGACCGGTTTTGAGGTTGCTGTCTCCTCGAGGTCGATTCTCGAAATGAGGGGTCGGGGTTAATCTAGACCTTATAAGCATTACTGATGAAAAGAGACTCGGGACCGGCTTTAAGGTTGTTGCTTCGGGGAGGTTGATTCTCGAAATGAGGGGCCGGAGATAATCAACACCTCATGAGCATTACCGATGACAAGAGACCCGGGACCGGTTTTAAGGTTGCTGCCTCGGGCAAGTCGATTCTCGAAACGAGGAGTCGGGTATAATCAACACTTCATGAGCATTACCAATGAGAAGTATTTATCGCTGTTTAGGCATTAAGAAAATTAGGAAGGTTTTAACTTCCCACGGTTCTGAGGATATATGATGCATACAAGAAGTTGTTTGCTGTTAAAAATCTACATGTGTTGAAAGGAGCTATCGTTATTTATTTATAAAAAGAAGACTTAGTATTTAAAAGTTTTAATGATGTTTATATTTTACACTTAGGAAATTTTAGAGGACAATTTCTAAAAGAAAAATAAATTTTCCGAGAATGAAATAATTTTTTGGACGAGGTAGCGAGTTCTTTCTAATGCCAAACGTCCTATGTTTTGTGGATTCATTTTCTCGAAAATTTTGACGACTTTTAAGCTGAAATTTGGCATGCTCTAAATTTAATGTAAATTTGCAGAATTTATAACTTTATATGATTCTATAAAATGTTCGTATGTGTGTTAATTATATAAGATGTGGATAGTTTTATGACCTAGCACTTTATCCGTGTGCATACGCTAATTGGATTCGTTTGTAATTTTTTGGAATTGGCTGTACCCTTATATAACAGAACAGTTAAAGTTTGTAGTACATTTGCAGTTTATTTTCCGTGACATTCCCGCATGGAACTTCCCTCCATTGGAGAGATATCGACGAAAAAGTGTTTTATTCTCCATAATTATATATATCTAGAAATATCTAAATTTATATAGATGTATCAAGATATATCTAGATATATCTTGATATACCTAAATGTATCTAGATGTCGTTAATTCCAATGAAATGTTTTCTTATCTAATGAAGAATGGGCTAAACAATGTATAGTTTTATTGTCCTCTGCAACATTCACGTCATGGGTTTTCTTACAAAATGAACGCCCCCAAAAGAGAATCATAAAGTATAAATAGAAGTATTATACTCTGTAGCCTTCAGACATGGAATGTTATCTTACCGGATGAAGACCAAAAACAGTGTTCTTAACTATACGTAGTTTTATTGTCATGTATGACATTCGAGCATCAAATATTCCTTTTCCTGATGAGGAACACCAAAAATGCGTCCTTAACTGTACACATTATTGAAGCTCAAGGAATCTCCCTGACTGCCCTCTCCTTTATCCTTCTCCTCTCTTACCTCGCTTGCCTGGAGAACAATAAAAGAGGATTTTCTATTATATACAGTTGAAAGGATTTTGATTTCGTTTCGGGTACTATGGATTAAAAATTCTTACTGCTCTCTAACTGAATTTCGAAATCGGTCTCCGACCCTTGTGGTGTCCAATAGCCGCAAGCTGAACAGAGGCCACATCTCTTCATTCTGCAGCCTTCATTGGACCCAATTAGGATTTATCCGTCTCTCTGAGAACCATGACGTTCATTTGCAGTGGGTCCCCTCTCATGTGGGCCTGTTCGGCAATGAGATGGCTGACATCCTAGCAAAGGAGAGTATCGCTGAACGTTCACCAACTTCTTCGGCTCTTACTTATCTGGAGGCATATTCCGTAAGGAAATTTTTTATCCAGAGTAATTGGAGATCTCCCCTGGTCCATGACTGGCACGTTGGTGAATTCTTGCCTTCAAGGTTGATAGAGCTGAGTAGACTGCAATCTCTAGTTTTGCAAGTGACCACTTGAGGTGCATAAAATTGGATCACCGAAACAAAACCTTTCCCACTTGTAAAAAGTGTAATAATGAGCAGGCCACTCCTGGTCACATCCCAACTTGTCTAAACTTATTTAGGAAAGACTTTATTACCAATCTTCGCCATTTGATGGACCTACTGAGGATGTATGGATTCATGGACCTGGTCTAGTGCCGCTAGATCAGAAGAGATTAGTAACAACAACAACAGGATTTATCCAGCCAGGGGAGTAGCATCGACAACAACCTTGATTTTAGGCCAGGGTGTCATCCATTGATAAAATTTTTTACTTCTTTGAGGATGAAAGGATCGTAATATTCACAAGGTGAACAAATTTATCTCATTCGGGCCAAAGTACACTCGTTTCACAATTACGCTAAATCGTTTTTTGAGCCAATTTCAAGTCTAAAGCCAACAACACATAAGAGTCTGAGAGTTTACTCATTCATAAATTCACCGAGTCACCAAACATGCGGTTCTTATGCATGTTGCTTTCAGACTGTTACTTTCAGTTGCTGTTACTGTTGCTTTCAGACATGTGAATCACCCAAGCCGGACAATCCACAGTTTTATCCCCAGGAGGCTAAGACGGCCTCTCCCAACATATAATTCATTGCAGCAAAACTTCCATAAAATTTTTCCAACAGAAAGTGGCAATGACGAAGCAAAAGTAAAATAAACCAAACATTAAAACAGGTGATCTAAAACAACTTCGTTCTTAAGGAAGGCATGGTTTTTCAACGTATTGTTTTTAATTTATCTATTCAATGGATTGGCCTATTTTAAGTGTTATACCATCGGATTGGAAAGACCTGTCGGTAGAGCATAATAGAAATAACGTAGGATTTTAGCATAAAAGTCAGGATAGAATAAGTTTAGGGAAAAACTAAATACTAAGTCTTGCTTGAGTTGTTAGAAACTTTTATTCGTCTCTTACTGAAAAAGGAGCATCGTGCTATGCCTCCTGAATCATCACAGTTTGACAATTAAAAAACTTCAACTGTAACTTTAAAAGTGACTAAGCTCCACTCCTCTCTTTTTATTTTTCAGAGCACCCATATGGGGCCGTGTATTTCGGAGGCCTGCTGTTACTATTATCATTTTTCTCTGTATGGGACTAAAAAAACTATGCTTTTTATTACTTTCTGCTTACTCTACCAGAAAATCATTTTTAATCAGAATCAATGTCCATTTCATACTTCTCCTCTAAATGGCTGGAATATCTCAACAGGGCTCCAACTATATTAGGCTATATTTAAATAATTACGCTCAATAAAATCTGTATAACCTCTCCGGGGAGCCAACCCTCCTTTTGTTCTGGAGAGGGGGGAGGATTGTTCTATCATTCCTGTAGGTCCCTTTTATGTTCTCGTCTCTTACTGAAAAGGAACATCGTGCTATGCCTCCTGAATCAAAGAACCGCCACTAGGATAAAGTAAGACCGTTTCCACAATGGACCGTTGTTGCCGCATTGTCCGGCAGTCCATTGTACGGTCCGGATTCCGCTCACCCCCCTTTTATTTATTTACTTTCTGTCTCTTTTGTCATTTACAGTTTGTTACTTTTTACTCATTCATACGATAGATAAAGGATGAGAACGGCATTCTTATCTGCACTAATGGAAATTTTATTTGTTCTGGACTTGGCTCTCTTCTTTTTTGGTGTGTTTTGTTCTCGATCGGCTATTGTCTAGGTTTTTTTCTTTTATTATTCCCTCTCTCTCTCTGGGCCACTTGATCGTCCGTATGTTGTTTGGCTTTGTGATGGAAGTGAAGTGAATGGATGGTATGGAAGGATTTAGATCTGTTAATGTGGAGTTTTATTACTAATGCGCTGCGAACAAGTACGGCAATAATGGGCTGACTTATAAAAGGAACAAAAATAATAAACATGCCGAAGAAGCTGAGTTTATTGCTAGAATAAATGGTTGATGAAGCTATGTATTAAATGAACGGATGTAGCGGAATTTTTAAAGTTTTACTTATATCTTAATATCTATTATTGTCTCTTTTTTCTCCCTCTGTATTTTTGAATGTATAATTGAATGTCTGTGTTAGGATTTCTCATATTCAACACTTTAGAAAATCTCGCGATCCTGAGATAAAATAAACTTTCATCTCGGAATCCCAGGAAATACCAAGAAAATAAATTAATGTTATAATACAGATAAATAAATTAATGTCTTAATATTATATCGTAGTACAGGGTACAAAAGAAGAGTATGATCGAATCTCTAATAATTTAATTACTTTTTCTCCATTATCGCATAAATAATTAAGCATTATCAGTCGCCAAAATAACGTCTGTGAAGTCCCTCTCCCGACATTGAGATATCCAAATTTTGAAATCAGCATTCGTATGAGCGTTGTTTGAGCGGGTTTGAGCGCCAAAATTTTTTGTTTGAGCGCCCTTTGTAAAAGGGTTATGAGAATTTCCTTTTTTAGCAAGAAAAATACCCAGCCCGTCGACATATAGATATTCAAATTTTAAAAACGGCATTCGTTTGAGCACCAAAAGTTTTTGGTTAAGCACCCTTTATAAAATAGTTATGAGAATTTCATTTTTTAGCAGGAAAAATACTCAGCCCCCGACATTGCGATGTTCAAATTTCGAAAACGGCATTTGTTTGAGCGTCATTTGAGCGTGTTTGAGAGCCAAAAATTTTTGTTTGAGCGCCCTTTGTAAGAGAGTTATGAGACTTTCATTTTTTAGCGGAAAAACACCTAATCTCAATGTGGGAAGGGGGAGGGGCTGGGTGCTTTTCCCTCTAAATAATGAAATGCTCATAACTCTTTTACAAAGTACGCTCAAACAAAAAATTTTCGGCGCTGAAACACGCTCAAACGAATACCATTTTCCAAATTTTGGATAACTCAATTTCGGGGGGGGGGGGGAGGCAAATCTCACAAACGTGCCAAAATATATATTCCAGAAATTATATCTTCGCAAACTCAGACAATGGCCGAACAGGTCGCTGGCACACGGTACCATCAGAGTCTGTAGGTTTACATCCCACTGTTAGCATGGACGTTTGTAGTCTTCCAGGATCGACTTTAAACTGCAGTCTAATTTGCCATCGTGCACCAAAAAATGACTGTAGCTCACTCAACGAACCATTTTTGCAATGCTATTTTTAAAAGGAAATGCGGTGGATGCTATAATGACTTCGTTTACTTACAATAAGTACTGCTGCTGAAAATGTTCTTTCTGACTCCAAAGACTAGCGGAATCGTCATTTGTCCACTTGATAATAAATAGAGGTTATTGTTTTTAAGCCGTCATCGCGTATCTCTTAAGTTCTTTTTAAGTTTCTCGTTCAATTGTCTTGCACTTTAGATTTTTTAAATAACTACCTCAAGCTATTCTTATAGAGTCATAGAACATCTTTGGGATGCATTTTCTTTACTAACAACTTCTTCCTTCTAGTGTTACAGGTAGAAGATACCCTAAAATATATTTTAAACATTTGGTATGACAGTAAAATGGTACGACTTACTTCATTTGCAGCACTGCAAACATTAGTCGATTGTTGCTTCCTATAATTCTTGCCATAGTTACAGTACTGTGTAAGGCCAATCAACTTTTCATTTCTTATTTTTCACCCACGTTGAACAAGAGACTCCTTTAAAATGCCTTGAAAAGAGTCAGCTTAATTCATTTATCTGTCAGTGACTATACATTTTGACGACTGTGCATCTTTGACTGTGAAATGCAATTTAAAAAGTTCAAATGGTAATTCTGTATGGTTACCACTAATTCGGAGGTTACTGCAGTAACATACTTACTGTCCACTTGGTACAACGCTCCGAGTATCAGATTTCAGCCGAAGCGGTTGCAATAAATTATGTGTTAAATAACTGCTGTGATACAAAGTACCTTCAGATTTTGAGAAAACGGAGACTAAATTGTGGGATGCCGTTTCTGATCTAGGTAGTGGTGTGGTGTTGAGATGCTATTAATAAGCTTCAGATTTTATATGAAGACTAGCTGAAAACCCGCACTTCGCTACGGAGTACATTCAAATTAAATACAACGGTGAATGTATGCAATTAATGCCAAAATAAATAAATAAATAAATAAATATATATATATATATATATATATATATATATATATATATATATATATATATATATATATATATATATATGTATAATAAATACGACGA
Source organism: Dolomedes plantarius (assembly GCA_907164885.2). Taxonomy (NCBI): domain Eukaryota; kingdom Metazoa; phylum Arthropoda; class Arachnida; order Araneae; family Dolomedidae; genus Dolomedes; species Dolomedes plantarius. Next base: position 14,727,019 of record OU015499.1, read on the forward strand.
TCAATGTATACAATTGATGTAAAGAAAATATATATATATATATATTTACAGAAAAATCGTAAAAGATATTTTTATAGACAAAATAATGTAGAAGAAAATATTCAAATTAAATCTAATAAGACATACTAAAGAATATAATGCAGTTAACATAGTACAGTTTGAGGAACATATCTTTTACTGTATTTTAATATTTTTTTGGATAATGTCCAATCATGTGCCGCATTAGAAATAAAAAATATATATATATTTTTGTCAATTTATTTCGTTGTTATGCACGTGACGCAAAATTACTTTTAAGTATCACAAAAAGAAAAGAAAACCACTTGATCAGCATTTAATAAATTTAATTCTAAAAATCAATCTTTAAAAATTCATCAAAAATCAGAAAATGGAGGTAAAGATTCGAAAAAGATCTCATTTTAAAGGAATTTTTATGATCTTTCTCGTGATATAAATTTCATAACCCTCAAATTATTATTTTAAATGCAAACTTAAAAAAAGTTACTAAAGCAGCTTAAAAATTTAATTTTAAAAAATCTAAGAAGAATTTTTCAAAAATCTTTGTTAGTGCACCCATACACTATAAGAATCGCCATGCAAAATTTCAGCCCTTTAGGTCCAGCGGTTTGGTCTGTGCGTTGTATGTCATTCAGTGAGTCAGTCAGTTACAGAACTGTTTTATATATATAGTTGATGTCGAGAATTCGTAGTTAAGTAGCTCGTTTATGGTTTCCATAGACACATAAACTACTCTTTCCTTACATACTATATGCATATATCTTGTTTATTCATACATATTTAAGTATCCATAATACAACATTTCCATTATCAATTGATCGTTATCAATCCTCGATCAGAAAAATCCTCAATCGAAAACTAGAGAGAGAGACTCATAACTCAGTTCGATCTAAAGTTCAGCATAGAGACGGGAAGCACGTCCTATAGTTATCTCTCCTCCTTTCTTCCCATTCTTCCCTTTATATATCCCCTTTTTTCCGGAAACTCCAGATTATTCTAGAAGCCTCCACCTCGGCGTGGGAAAACTCCCGCGGCCTCCGGTCAGCCAGTGTGCCACAGCATCTGGTCCCCCCGTTGGTGGCTGTAATTAGTTTGTTTTGACCTGTCCGTTAACGACTTGTTTAACGACCACTGTCAATCTTTTTTTAAATTTGGTCTTATCTGTAATGGCTTTTCCCCATTAGGAATGGGCACAGCACCACTATGTGTGTAGGCCTCTGACAGATGACTTAAGACCTGTTCAAATAGCATCCAGAGCATTGCGTTGAGCTAAATATTGTAACATTATATATATGCTTTTCGGGTTTTACCATGTGTTTGGCGCAGCTTGTCCTTATTGGACCTTGCGCCAAAAAAACCCAAAACAACCAACCAACCAGAGCACTACGTTACGTAACTACATTGGCTCTGAGATTGTTCACATGACCTGGGATTGGCGGGACATATCACGTTGTCAATGATTTGAGCTCTGTGATTGGCTGACGCTACGTTAAGGCTGACGCTACGTAACGCTGCGAATTCAGTGTGAACAGGCCCTTAGTCACCTCATGGCATTTTCAGTCTCCAGAAGAAGCATTGCGATTTAACTCATAAACTTTAGATTTTTAGTTACAAGATGACTGAATTGGGATGGGGCATTTTCCATCTAGATTACTGTTGCAATTCTGCCTTTCAGGCTACAAAGATGCTTCAGATTTTGGTTACAAGATGACTTAATTGTGAGGGGTATTTTCCATTATAATTGTGATGTGGCTTTAAGATGTTACAAAGAGTATTTAGTGTCTTGCTTACAAAATGATTTTATTGAGGATAGATGTTTTCATTATAAAAGCAATGCAACGTTCGCAGTGGGCTTCTACATCACAGTGACGTTTATGGTAATTAACTTATTGTTCTGAAAGGTAGGCCAAACATGTTTTTTAAATTATTGTTGACACACATCATGTATCATATTGACCAAATCTGCGTTATTTGTCTTACAACAAGAAAAGTGAAAATTCATTGTGATGAAACAGACTTTTATGGTAATTCTACGAACAAATTTGTACTTATGCCCTCTGGACTTTGCCCCACATTAAGAGCTACTTTGCCCCAGATGTTGAATTAACGAGCACTGAGTTACGCAACTGAACGCCACCTAATTAGATTTTAATTAACGGAGTCATATAAACAAATGATCCACGGTTTTGCGAAACAAATATGATCGATACTTACAGGAATATCTAACTGTTCGAAGCTGACATTTATTTATTTCTTTCCGGGTATGCAGGGGTTAACCAATTTATCACTATTCTGTACATTGCGTTTCAGCGTTTACTATTCATTCCGTTCTTTTTTCCTCCGACTAAACAATCAGGAGTTTGAAAAAGCAAAATCCAACAATACCACACCGGGAATCGATCATGGATTGCGAAACTTTCTATTGTCTCGTCCGGACCAATTAGAAAGTCTGTTTGAATCTGCACAAGCGTTCTATTATTAAAGCTTTTGTCACTTTCCCGGCAAACAAAACCCCCCATGGAAACAATAACAATGCCGGGACAATGCAGATTGACCATTAAAAGAACGACCTTGGGCGAAACAATCTGGTGTAAGTTATTAGAGAGTGAATGCGAGAGTAGAACAGGTTTTGAAAGGGATGGCTTTTTAGGCAGGAAACTGGATGATGTAATTAGGGCTAAATTGATTTCGGTTCAAGTCGGGGGAAAACTACTTTCTGATGAAAAATTTACCTTGCGTGAAGTAGTTAAGTAAAGTATTAATGCTAGTTAGCGATTTGTAAAAGTTCGGGCAGTTTTAGCCGTCAGTGTTGATGTATTTTACTTTAGAGTAAATTAAAATAATACACTATATTATTTCGGTAAACTACAGCAGTAATTATTGGGTACGTAAAAATTGTATCATTTCCAGATTAATTAATAATCACAAAGAAATCTTATCATTGAGATTTATATATATATATATATATATATATATATATATATATATATATATATATATATATATATATATATATATATATATATACTAGCTGAGTGGCAACCCGATGTGTTGAATTTTTGATTTAAAATGAAATGGTTTTATTTCTTAAAGATTAAAAACAGTTTAATCACTTTTAAAAATATATAGGAATTTTTAAAAAACGAAATAATTATGTAAAATTCTCTTTTTCAAATTTTGCTTTTCAAACAAAAAAGAAGTTCGTTTAATTAGAAAAAATTCTAAAGGTTTTAACTTCTCATTTCCTAAAACTAAAATTATTTCTGGATTTCAATTATTAAATGACTCGTTCTCAAACAAATAGTTTTTCCTTTTGGCAACATGGCCGAATGTAAATACGTATTAAATCTCATGGGGATAAAAGTGCTTTAAAAATATATGTTAAAAAAGATAAGTTTTTTCATCAGAAAGACAGTTCTGATGAATTCAAAATTGGTTGCGCAAGACTCCTCATCAGTTACTCCTTTATTAAAATCAAATTTAACGAACTTTTGCTGGAATTATTAGGGAGTAAAACAATAAGTCGAAAAATTACGAACTCGGCATTCAGTTACATTAAGATACTATGGCGATCAGTGCGGGAAATTTCAAAAGTGAGTTTTGTAAGTACGCTTTTTTAGAATGATAAATTTTTTTTATTAAATGTATTTGGTATATTTTGGAATCTGAACATCTAGAAAATGCCGATAAATCGTAAAATTGATATTAATAGGTGCAGAAAACCGAAATATTTGTCCATCAAAATTGTCGATTTCGTGAAATTCGGAAAACTGCTTTGGGGAAAAAGCTTCGTTTGCAGTGAAAAACATTTTTAACTTTATAAAAATGTGTATATCCTTAAAGATGAAAAGTTGTAGAACACATGGAAATAAAAAAATTGTCGATTGGAGGACGGAAAAGTTGAATTTTGCATGCATAAAAATAGTGTAAATTTGCGAAACTGAAAGGAGCTGGCCCATCCGGATTGTCAGCTGTTTCTACTGTCCACTACTTTTGAGTTCGGTGGTTTTAATTTAATAAAGGTTAAAGTTTAAAGTTTTGAAAGTTGAGGATGGCATCAGTGCACGCCTCTCGCCCTTCCGCGTCCATCGGTACCAGTCGCGATATCTTGCTATGCTCGGTTCGCGAGATTAGCCCGTCCCCATGTCGCCCGGACTGCTCACTAACTTACAAACATACATTGTTTACCTTCAGCTGTTAATAGTAAGATATATATATATATATATATATATATATATATATATATATATATATATATATATATATATATATATATATATATATATATACATTGGAACCTCGATCGATCGTTCACCGAATCATCGTTTTCCCGTATGTGTCGTATATTTCATCCAGACCCAATAATAGTATTTCTTTGTTATGTTCCCGCATCCAGAGTTTTCTCGCATTTATCGTTCAGGGCAATCTGTCCCTTGAAAAGCGATAGATCAAGGTTCCATTGTACATATATATGTACAATGGACTAAACATTGGCCTAAAGAGGAATCTCGCAATACACTATAGATATATTTATAGATTATTTCATTGACTCATGGAAAATATCCTAAAACAATATTCTTTAAAAAAAAAAAAAAAAATTATTAGCTTTTTCTAAACGCATTTGGTTATGGGTTCTCTAGCATGTGTCAAGACATTACCTTTGAAAGGAATCGAGTATTTACGAGAAAACTATTTTTTAAAATTGCAGTAGCTTGATGACGTAGCTCTAACAACCCCCCCCCCCCCCAAAAAAAAAAAAAAATAATATTAATAATAATAATAAATAAATAAATAAATAAATAAATAAATAAAAATATTAATAATAATAACAAAATAAAATCGGGATCAATTTAAAAATGGTAAATCTACATAAAATGTCATCAAAAATGTTCCTTCTTGAGCTCAGACAATTTACTTTAAAAAAAGAGAGATTATCAATGCATATATTTGAAACTATCCAAACGGAAATCGAATGAAATATTTAATTGAATTATATCGAAATAAACCTTCATTTTAGCGAGATGTCCAGATTAGCTTGATAAGAGAGAAGTTGCCGGATGGAGCTAGATGCAAGGCAGTTTAAGTTTGTCTTTCCCAGGATAAAACATCCGAGGTATAACAATAGCAAAAACTAGAGAAAAAGCAAAAAATGTGCGCTCTTTAGTCGTAACACCAATTGACATCGCGAGGTGGTTTATTTTGCATATGGCTGTCCTTTATCTTAATATAATTGCTTTGATACTGCAAAAACCTCCCTTTGGGGAAACCTATTTTGGTTCTCTGCCCTGCCTATAAATGGAGCCAGTGGTCTTATACTCAATCTCATGATTGGAAGCGGTCATTCCGTTTCATTTCAGCAAAAGTCATCGTCAAGGTACCTGCTCTTTAGCACACAGTTATCGGTTTACCCTTGCTCTATGGGGAAACGGAATTTTCTTCGCAGGCCAAAGCTAGGACCGATCACGGATCCAGGCGGCAGCCGCACGATTTTTTTAAATTCATGTTTGGCAACTCGTTTACTTCGGAAAATTACTATAAGTTTATTAATTCATTATCCGTTCGGAGGTGAAAGCTGTGCAATGCTTCGCATTGCTAGGAACTCCGCAAACCCTACTACCTTGACCTTGACCTTTGTGCTACACGAGGGTTAATTACACCAGGACCTACTGTTTAAAGCCGATTCCGAACGGCTACAAACATTCATGACAACAGTGGGATTCGAATCCACAAGATTTGAAACGAATGCCAGTGCCCTAGACATTCGGCCATCACCTGGCCCTCCCTTTTAGAATGGATGCTGTAAATACTTACTATTTTAGGAAATAAAATTTGGAACTCCGTACTCTTTTTACACGTTGTTACAGTTTAGTATACATTTTTCAGGAGATATACAGTCGAACCCCATTATAACGAACTTCAGGGGACCAAAGGTTTTGTTCGTTTTATTCGGAGGTTCGCTATATCCGAACCGTTAAGAAAAATGCTAGAGTTCACAAAATATATAACTCATTAGTTGTAATGTATATTCAATAACAATGTATTAAAAAATGATAAAATCTGTTTAAAATGATCATTAATGAATCAAATCGACTAAAATCTGTTACATTAAACTGACACAATATTAATTAAATTACGTACAATAGGAAAATGGCGGGACCAAAATTTTCGTTCGTTATATTCGTGAGTTCGCTATATACCGGGTTCGCTATAACGGGGTTTGACTGTATTATAATAAAAGCTTGAACAGGGTATTTCAAGCACCTTTTTTTATTTAGGATTTTAGATCATTAATAAATGTCTTTCCATGGGAGTTCAAATTCTATATTTAAGATGCGTCGTAGAGTTTGCATTGCACAGCAGAAAGAACATTGTTAGTTGTCAGGGAATTTCCTACTCGAAATCCCCTCGAATTTATCTTTACCTATTAGAATGCGTGAATGACGTGTTAAGAGATTTATTTATTTCTGAAGAGAACAATGCAAAACAGAAATTTAATTCACAATACTTTATTCTTCCTTATAGTTATTATACATAAAAATATCCTTATGGTAAATATACCCTTATATTTGAAATAAGGATATAGTAAATATATCCTTATATATAAAAATATAAAGAACATTTAGCACTAGGCTTTTATTCCTGTAATGCGTTCTGCGACGCTTTGCTCTTCCTTAAAGTATATCCTTATACAGCATATACGGCATATCCTGGTATATCCTGTATATACGGTATATACGGTATATCCTGATATATCCTGGTATATACGGTATATCCTGGTATATACGGTATATCCTGGTATATGCGGTATATACGGTATCTCTGCCGTATGGTATATCCTTCCTTATAGAAATATCCTTATGGTAAAAATATACTTATATATGAATAAGGATATAATAAAAATATCTTTATATATATATATATATAAGAATATAAAGAAGAACATTTATTACTAGGCTTTTCTTCCAGTAGTTTTCATGCCTTTTTCGACACTTTGCTCTTTCTTACAGTATTATACAGTATGTCCATAAAATAATAGCATGGTTTGAAATGGTTATAGCTATGCAACAAATCATGTTGCAGACATGAGTCATACGTTAAAGGAAATAGAAACACTCCAAGTTTATGTGTTTGAAAGATTACATGCAGACTCCAACAGATTCCGGGAATAGCGCCGGAAAATTCTGGAGAATTCTTTTTTCCAGTTAGACGGAGCTCCTCCAAATTTTGCCACAATCATGCGGGAATTTCTTAACGAAACATTTCCTCCGGGATGGGTCGTACGAGAATGGTGGATTGTCTGGCTCTCATGGTCTCCAGACCTTACCCCCAAAGACTTCTATATTTGGGGTGTAGAGTATTGCATTTCAACCTCTCCGTTAACAAAAGAAATTCTTCTATCTCGGCCTGAGACCCATCAAAAGATTTCCGACGACTTACGTGGCAATAGACTTGTTCCACAGAACCTTAGTGGACATAGGTCATTTTTCTTGATTTAGTCATCGCCACCGGGTGACACCGCTGATGTTAGTTATAAATGACAGGAGACCCCAGGTGCTTTCATTCATGAACTATCAATTGTTAAGCAGCATCCTGGAGGCGTCGCGTGCCTAAACAAAAGGACTCGTGCCTTTCGCATTTTACCGGAGCGGCCCTTTGAGACTTTTTGAAGTGGCTTGGAGGACAAACTAAAAAGGCGGCCGTTTTAGACCCGGGGAAAATATTTCATTATCGCCCCAGGAAACCCATTTCCGTTGCTCACTTGTTCTAGATCGTTCGACTTTCTGGAGAGTGATGCAATATCCGGTGGAGGTTCTTCTATAAAAAGGGAATGGACCCCTCAGTCGTGGCTTGCGTCTTTTAGTTCCTGACACGTAGCGGATCCAGTTTTAAGAGCAGCCGGGTTTGCCGCCCTTACAGGTTCAGAGTCCCTTGTGACTGTTTGCAGCGACGATTTAGTTCCTGCAGGAGTAAACATACTCCACTAATTTGTCGGAGACCAGTCTTCGTGGAAGGAGCCTTTGCTACCTTATTTTCCAGTGAGGAGTCCTTTCTCCTTAATTTAATATTTTCATCGCTACCGGGTGCGTGCAGTGATCACCGCCGTTGATATTATTGGGGAGCCCTTTCCCGTCAGGAGAAGTGCAGTTTCTTCATCATTGAAGCAGAGCCAGTTCTGCTAGCCTAGCGGACTTCTGTGTTCTTACTCCGCCCCACGCCGATTAAATCGAGTGTGATTACCTAAGTTACGAAGTTCATCTTACATCTGTGCAGTGTACATATCTCATCATCATCAATTTGATTAATAAATTGCATTTGTTTTGTTTATGAAATGAGTGATTTATACCTGGTGTGTTTAAATCATCTTCTGGTTGACACTACGAACCTCAGTTCGCTACAGGGGTTATATAAAAATACAAGTGTATTCCATTCATGTTCGAAATATGGACCATTTAAAAGAAAGGATCACTGAAGATGTTTTGTCTCGTTCTCTGCGGTGTATGGAAAGAGACTGAATATCGTCTTGACGTCTGCAGGGCAACTAAGGCCTCGTACACACGATACTGATTCGGTTTTATAATCGTTTCGGTTCTATCGTTTCGTTTACAGTAAACTATGTATTTTGTTTTGTACGTTCACACGTTGCGGTTGAAAACCGTGTACGGGAAACAACCGAATCGGTAGCAAGTGTCGTTCGATTTTGTCTACTGAAACCGTATAGAGGGAACCGCCGCGGGGCCGTTTCGGTTGCCATTGGCGTATAGAATTGTGAGAGGGAGTACACACGATTCGGTTGTTTTTAAGGAAACGTACACTAGTGCCGATCTAGCTACAGTCGAATAAAGTGATTGTTTATTTAGTTGTTTTTTGCAGTTTTTTGCAATTATTTTTCACAATGGGGAAAATCGACATAGAAATTTTAATTTCTTTGGTTGAAGAAAGACCGATCATTTGGGACAAACCATTAGAATGCTATAAAAATAAAAACTTGAAAATTTCTGCTTGGAGAGAGATATGTTCATCATTAAGAAAAGATTTTCAGGAGTTGGATCAAAAACAAAGGATCCCAGACAATATCTGTCTCTCACAATTAGATGTACCCAATACGTTCTATTATTTTTTTAAATTTTGCTTCGACCACGGCGGTACCAGTACACTACAAGAAAGGTATATACGTCCATCCTGCAAAGTGAACTACACTGGAATGATTGCAAAGGTGTTATGTGCGGACGGGAAAACCGTATACGGTAAAAGAAAAAACGAATCGTGTGAACACAGCTTTCGGTTGAAACCGAAACCGTATCGTGTGCACGAGGCCTAAGGGACCACACATTGAAGTCTGCTGCACATATAAGAAATTGGGAGATTTTCTCTTCAATTTGACGTATATTTCACCTCTCTACAATGTTTTTTTGCAGAGCTATAACCATTTAAAACTCCACAATGATTTTACGGATACACTGTATACAGAAATATCCTTATGGTAAAAATATTTTTTTATATGAAATAAGGATATAGCAAAAATATCCTTTTATATAAAAATATAAAGAAAAAATTATTACTATGCTTTTCTTCCAGTAATTTTCATGCGTTTTCTGTGTCTGCATTAATGCTAACTATGATTATACGTTTCTGTTTGTACAAACGTAACCTTATATCACGTTGACATTTATTTAAACGAATTCGTGATTCGTTAAAAGACGTGAAATACCGAATGAAGGAAGTTATTCAGCGGTTTTTTTTTAAGTTTGCGGCCGGTCGCATTAACCCAGCATTACGCATTTTCTCCGGTCAACGAAATTTCGCAACAAAAGGTGGCAACTCTCGGTTCAAAATATCAACTCAATGTTACACCTGTACGGGCAAAAAGCAAAAAATAAAAAAAAAGAGTGAATATCCAGACGTTTGCCCTTTAATGTTTACAAAGGCATCACGGGGTTTTGCGGCTTTTTAGGGTCTGACAGATAAATGAAAAGCCTAAATATCGCGGAGAATAAAAGAAACACGCTCCGAAAAGAAATATAAAGAAAAAACAAGGCGATGTTTTCTGGGGAGAGGGGGGACATAAAAATCTCACAATAGAGACTAGAAACAAGATTTCGGGGTCTTTGAGATTGAAATTTTGTTATTTTTTTGGAGGGGGTTATCTTTTGTTCGGCCTTTCTCGTCGCCCCTCTTTGTTGGACTGAAATGGACGTTCTATTCTGGTCCATTTTGGAGATGTTCATTCCGGCATTCGGTGAAGGGGGGGCGGCCATTAAGTTAGCCTATGGTTTCTTTATACGGGAGAGGTATAAAAAGAATTCTTCTTTTTTTCCTTCCCTCTTCGTGTTGATAAAATTGTACTTTTTGTTGAAGAAGTTGCATGTATAAAGCAGATGACCGGGAATAAAAAAAGCCCTTAATGAGCTCATTTTATTTGAGAGGAGTTTTATTTGGAAAGAATTTTGGCCATTTTGGCATCTTTTTTTTTTTTTTTTTTTTTACCAGGACGTGTTATCTCAATTTTGCAGCATGCATGGCTCGAATGGGTGCTTGCATATCTTAATTTGAATTCAGACTTTGTATTTTGCAAATGGGAGTTAGGATGTAAATCTGGAAATTTTCAGCCGTAGGATGTAAAAAAGACTAAACGTAGGTCTAAAAGGATTTCGCATGTATGATTGTAAAGAGGGCGCCGTACTGAACTTCTGATGTCTCGAAGCCAAGGTTAAGTCAATGGGGAAATTGTTTCGACATCGCAAGTTCGTATTTAAATATTTTTAGAGATTTATTTGTTCATAAAACATCTTTAATAACTTAAGGGGGGAGATCACCTTAAAACCTTCAAAAATTTCAATTTTTTTATTATAATTTAATTTTGAAGAATGGAATATAAGGAATCTTTTAAAAAAAAATGAAGTCGATACTACAATTAGAACCGATTTTATGGCCAAATGTATAAAGCTAATAGTAAAGTAATTTAATGAAACTTTAAACTTTAGCTGGCTTTTTCTAAAATCTGTTATTCTCAAACTTGTGCTCATTATTTCTTTAAAACTAATAGTCACAAATTGCTAAAATTTTGTATACATGTATATCTAGTATGTCTATACAATTTCTACATAAAGTTAGGTACATTCATATGAATAATTTTTTTACAGCAATTTTTTGTGAAAAAATTTTATATTTCTTGTACATTACACTACATTTGCCTGAGAAAAATATTTTTATGTGAAATATGGTAATTATTTTAGGCGTGGATTAAAGTATAACCTATGGATAGAATATATATAAATAATTCAATATATATCTCTTATAGTTTTAAAAAAATCTGCGCGCAATGCATTGACTTACGATTCATTATTTATAAGAATTAATATATCTATATATATAAAACAGTTCCGTAACTGACTCACTGACTGACTGACTCACTGACATACAACGCACAGACCAAACCGCTGGACTTAAAGGGCTGAAATTTTGCATGGCGTTTCTTCTTATGGTGTAGGGGTGCACTAAGAAAGATTTTTGAAAAATTCTTCTTAGATTTTTTAAAATTAAATTTTCAAGCTGTTTTTGTAACTTTTTTTAAGTTTGCATTTAAAATAATAATTTGAGGGTTATAAAATTTATATCACGAGAAAGATCATAAAAATTCCTTTAAAATGAAATCTGTTTCGAATCTTTACCTCGATTTTCTGATTTTTGGGGAATTTTTAAAGATTAATTTTTAGAATTTAATTTATCAAATGCTGATCGCGTGATTTCTTTTTCTGCTACTTTAAATAAATTTATCGTCACGTGCATAACAACTAAATAGACAAAAAATATTTTTTTCTTTCTAATGCAGCAGACGATTGGATATTATCCAAAAAAAAAATATCCCTTAAGATTTTTTTATAAATAAATAAACATATATATATATATATATATATATATATATTACATCAATTGTATACATTGATCGTCGTATTTATTATAAATATATATATATATTTATTTTTTTGGCATTAATTGCATACATTGACCGTTGTATTTAATTTGAATGTACTCCGTAGCGAAGTGCGGGTTTTCAGCTAGTTTTTTTACATAAAATAATTTCTAATAATCTCCCAACAATTCTGGTTTTGTTTTCTGATAGATAGAGCTTTGTACAATTCACCCTAAAAAATTGGTTTGAATTAATTACAAATTAACTGTTTAACAGCACATTAAGCTTGGTAGTAAAATCCGTGTACTTTTGCGAGTCCAAAAGTGATCTCCCCTGTGTCGCAGGTATGACTGAAAACTTCTACAGCTCAAGAGGGCGTTGTGCTGAACTTTTGATATTTCGAAGCCAAGGTTAAGTCAATGGGAAAATTGTTTCGACATTGCAAATTCGTATTTAAATATTTTCAGATATTTATTTTTGCATAAAATATCTCTAACAACTTAACAAACTCCATGCGTTTTTAAAGTTTTTTCTTTTCTCTTAAAATCTATGTATTTAAGTTTCTAAGCCGAATTTTTGGGCAGTCCGCGAGAGAAAACTATTGCATCAATTTACTTCATTTTGGTCTTAAACGAAAGATTTTAATCCACAGATGTGTCAAATTTGAATTTTGGAACCGCAATTTCTATTAATTAGCGATAATTTACAGTTAAAAAATTGCTTTCTGTGCATGCTCAGTGGCATGTTTAAACCTGGCTTTTGATACTTACTAAGCACGAAGCCGCATAAATACGTTAATTTGTATATTCAGAGGAATCTCTCTAACTTTCTCTCTGCCATTTTTATTTTTAATTATGTTTGTGAGATATAGAATTAAACCTGACGGAAACTGTTTATTTCGCGCTGTTGAGTAACCCTATTTCTTTTTATTGTGTTCAGTAGTAAATTTTTAAATTGTATTTCTCTATTCTTAATATTATGATTTTCAACATTTGGTAATGATGTGTTGAATATAATTTCTGTATTAGTACATTTATTTACTAATCAGTCGTCATGTTTTTACCGATACCAACTAGTTTACTTTTAAATTACAATCAAATTTTTGAACTTAAGAAATAAGCAGTACTAGTAATAAATAACTAATTCGTTTTAATATATTTTTAAGTACTAGACATCAATTATTAATGTAATTTGTAAATTAGGGGAAGGGTAATTTTCGTAGAAAAATTGGAATTTTTTTCCTTTTTTTTTAATTAAAGAGTTTCTCTAAAATGTATGCAAAGTTACTGAATCTTTTGGCTTTTCAGATTTAATTTTCTCAAAATTTTAAGTAAATTAGAGCAAGAGTAATTTACGTAGAAAAATAGGAAAAATTTGTTTTATAGGAAGTATTTCTCCAAAATTCATTTCTCTGCCGGCAACAGAGTTAGAGATGGGGAAAGAAGTCGGGAGAAATCCACAGGGCCATAAAGGTTGTATTGAAGGCGGGATGAGTACGAGCTCAGGATACAGATTTTAGAATTGCAGATAGACCAGGTTTTAGAGCTTAGCTATGTAATTTGTTGGAATATCTCTATTAATCATTGGCTAAGTTTTGGTTGTCATTTTTTTTACGTTTGTTGTGTATATATACATTTATATATAAACGTGACAAGTCTCTAACACAGTCCTGATTGTCCATATAAGTTTAATCCATGTTGATGCAGTCTGGTGTGGTGGCCGGGAGTAAAGACAATTAAGTTATAACCAAATACTTTATTATTTAAACTTAACTTCGACCAAGGCTCAATCGTCATCATTTCGCTATTTTGGTCGACTTCTCTTCTCGCAACACACACGTCCATTCAGTAAGGCGCAATCCCGAGTTCTGTGCCTTACTTTTCAAATCTCCGTAGCGTGAATATGACTATTATATAAAAACATCGCGTGATCCACTTATATAAGTTACCTTGAATATCGAAGGTGGTTTGATTGGTGCTGCCATCTATTTCATTTTCTGTTAAGTATTTGTTCTCAGTTGTGTTAAAATTTTAAGTCGTGACATATATATATATATATATATACAGAGAGGGGGAGAGGATTTATTGCATGTTTTATACAGATAAACCAGGTACTAGGACCCCTAATTAATATAATTCATCAAGCTAAAGAACATTGGGTGAGATCGTAACTAAATTAAATTTTCTTGATGACATGCTATCCGTACAAATTGTTTAATATTAGTCTATGGCATGTTTACATTATCTTTATATGCTACCTGGAAAAGTTTTGACGTAAATCATTCTTTTAATATTGCACTTTCCCGATTTATTCTTATTGTTTGATATTATTCCTTTATACCTTAAATTCTTTCATGGTGCCCTCTTCTTGATTCGATTTTCATACTTTTTTTTTCCATAAAATACTTCTTCGTTTGATTGCTCCGTTATGGAATGCGTGGTCTGGTGGCTCTTTGCGTGGTATGGTGGTCATAAAATTTCTCTCACTTGTTCCTCGCACAACCGAATCCCCTTTCATGATACCACTTCTGCTTCCGCCTCACGCGACTTCTAGAAATTTCTGTTGTCTCCCCGATTAATATCGATGACTATAGAGACAACAAATCCTCATGCTCCTCGGGGGCCGTTCAAATATTACGTAGGCATTCAAGGGGGTTAAAGCTTTGCTTATTTTTTGCTCACAAGGGGAAAGGAGGGATCAGAGCAATGCTTACGTAAGATAAAAATTTTACACGCAAGAGAGTGCGCTTCGATGTGCTCCTGACTGTACCAACTCTCGTACCAAGTTGTACTGAAAATCAGTTGTTCTGTTTTTATTGTAAATGATTTAATATCTATACATTTTTACTTAGAAATATACAATAAATTTATTGGTTGAAAAAAAATCACAAAAGAAATTTGCTGATTCTTAGGTAAGCAAATGGAAGGGAGGGGGCAACGGACATCTGCTTATTTTTGCTTACAAAGTGAGTGAGGCATAAAATGACTAAAAATGTGCTTACGTAATACATGAAAGCCCACCTCCCCCCAGCCTGATGAATAACTATATTAATTAGTTCGGCATTGGGATATTAAGAAGCTGGGTGTTCCTGTAAGCAAATGTATATTTTTAAAATTTGTTTTCTGCTTTTGAAAATAGATCTTTAAACAAAATCCACGTGTTTTAATAAAAACCTTTTTAATTTAATTTTACAACAATAACAAAAAGTTTAATATTGCAGTATAGAAATCATAACTAAACTACTTCTAACGTGCAATTATCTGCTTAAAAGCAAATACCTTTTGAAGGCTTGTTCCCGTTTGTTCTCAGCTGAAGAATTTCTGCTCGTGACTTCTTGTTATACACATGTTGAATGAAACAACATTTGGCATCACAAGAAAAGAGCCAATCAGGTTACGAGGCGGAATTAACATAACAGATAATTGAAAACACCAAGGAGTAAACTAAAATAAATTCTTAGCTTAATTCGCAACACTCTTAAGTAAGATCAGATTTATTTAGTTTTATGTATCGTGCTGTTAAGGCTAGAGATGTTTTTAACTATATATTTTTTTTATTAATCAAGTGAATTCCTACCTGTATTTCGAAATTGAAAATATGCCGTACAAATCCCATGGAAATAGAATTTTTTTCTTTAACCTCGAAGTTTACATGTTAAGCATTTATAAACTAAGCCTTTTATTATATCTATATATATATATATATATATATATATATATATATATATATATATATATATATATATATATATATATATATATATATACAGGGTGGGCGAAAAGTCCTTGACACATTTCAGAAAATAATATTTAAAATAGAAATTGCCATAAAAGAGTTCAGTTTGCGGTCACTTCTTTAATAGAATGTTAAGTTTTTTTATCAACAGAAAATTTCGAACTGCTACCAAAAGAGGGCGCCACAGGACCAAAAGTCCATAGAATGACATTTTATATGAAAAACTTTTTAATAGTTACCCTTACAGAATAAGTTTCTTGTTACCAAATTTCGATATGGGGCATCTTTCGTAGGTCGTGTCACATCTAGAAGTGACGTCTAGCTCGTGTGACTTCGATGATCCGTGTCTTGAGCTGTGTAATGTCGGTCATTTTCGAAGCGAAGACTTTGTCCTTGACATATCCCCACAAGAAAAAATCAAGCGGAGTTAAATCTGGAGACCTAGGTGGCCATACTAGTGAGCCATCTCGTCCAATCCATCGCTGAGGGAATTGTGTATCGAGGTAGCTGAAATGTGTCAAGGACTTTTCGCCCACCCTATATATATATATATTGTAGCGAACTGAGGTTCGTAGTGTCAACCAGAAAATGATTTAAACACACCAGGTATACATCACTCATTACATAAACAAAACAAATGCAATTTATTAATAAAGTTGATGATGATGAGATATGTACACTGCACAGATGTAAGATGAACTTCGTAACTTAAGTGATCACACTCGATTTAATCGGCGTGGGGCGGAGTAAGAACACAGAAGTCCGCTAAGCTAGCAGAACTGGCTCTGCTTCAATGATGAAAAAACGGCACTTCTCCTGACGGGAAAGGGCTCCCCAATAATATCAACGGCGGTGACCACTGCACACACCCGGTAGCGATGAAAATATTAAATTAAGGAGAAAGGACTCCTCACTGGGAAATAAGGTAGCAAAGGCTCCTTCCACGAAGACTGGTCTCCGACAAATTAGTGGAGTATGTTTACTCCTGCAGGAACTAGATCGTCGCTGCAAACAGTCACAAGGGACTCTTGAACCTCTAAGGGCGGCAAACCCGGCTGCTCTTAAACTGGATCCGCTACGTGTCAGGAACTAAAAAGACGCAAGCCACGACTGAGGGGTCCATTCTCTTTTTATAGAAGACCTCCACCGGATATTGCATCACTCTCCAGAAAGTCGAACGATCTAGAACAAGTGAGCAACGGAAATGGGTTTCCTGGGGCGATA
The DNA here is from genome assembly GCA_907164885.2 of Dolomedes plantarius. NCBI lineage: Eukaryota > Metazoa > Arthropoda > Arachnida > Araneae > Dolomedidae > Dolomedes > Dolomedes plantarius. The sequence continues at coordinate 14,743,907 of OU015499.1, forward strand.
ATGAAATATTTTCCCAGGGTCTAAAGCGGCCGCCTTTTTAGTTTGTCCTCCAAGCCACTTCAAAGAGTCTCAAAAGGGCCGCTTCGGTAAAATGCGAAAGGCACGAGTCCTTTTGTTTAGGCACGCGACGCCTCCAGGATGCTGCTTAACAATTGATAGTTCATGAATGAAAGCACCTGGGGGTCTCCTGTCATTTATAACTAATATCAGCGGCGTCACCCGGTGGCGATGACTAAATCAAGAAAAATGACCATGTCCCCTAAGGTTCTGTGGAACAAGTCTATCGGATGAACAAAAGGAAAATTGCCGTCAGCATATTGCCACCTAAGTCGGAAATCTTTTGATGGGTCTCAGGCCGAGATAGAAGAATTTCCTTTGTTAACGGAGAGGTTGAAATGCAATACTCTACAATATATATATATATATATATGTGTGTGTGTGTGTGTGTGTGTGTGTGCGCGTGTGTATATAATAATAACGCCCCACCTTTCGTTAATTCTGTACCTTTATGAACCATTTTGTTCCCCTCCTTAATCACTTCCATTTCTGTTTGTGAGACACCGCTGTCACTTTAGAATATCACCTCATCTACTAGATATGTACGGTCACCTATACAAATGAAACTAACATCCTACTGTTCCGTTAGGAGAGTCTAATTACATGTAACTTAGCATCATGTAATGGCATCGTGTATATATATATATATGTGTGTGTGTGTGTGTGTGTGTGTGTGTGTGTGTGTGTGTGACAAGTTCGTAACACACAGTCCTAATTGTCCG
>OU015499.1:14749685-14847185 GCA_907164885.2 Dolomedes plantarius
AATAAATAAATAAGGGAAATCCCTAAGAGAAAGGGAAAAATGGAGAAAATAAAGATCTGTTAATGCAACTTTTCATTTAGGCTCTTTGATACCGACAATCAGCGATAGATTATATAATGGCACTGCATCGGCGGTTGAAATAGAATCGTCGGATTTTTATTCTAAAGAAAGAAATATAATAATAAACAAATTGAAATAGGCTTATTTAGAAGAAAAGGGACAAAAACATCGGTTTGACTCAAAAGGAATGGCTTTGTCCACTAAAAAAATCCCCAAAAATATAAGTAGGAGTGAATAAAAAATATTTAAAAAAAACCCAGATTTTGACGAACGCATAGGCGGTATTTTTCATTGGGAACTCCCTCCCACACCAATTCCATCGAAGGGGAAGCGCTGGGGCCTATTGTGTGCTACCCCCCTTCCTTTGTCCGCGGGGCCCCCAACGATCATTTGCCTGGGCAGGGCATTGTCTGGTACCGATGGACAGACGGTCGCCAACAAAAGGCCACACGTACCGCACTTCTTCCAGCCCCCTTTTTCCTTTCTTTTCTTTCTGTTCCATTTCGAACGGTAATGCATGCTTTTTTTTGTGTTCGAAAAAATCCGTTCGCATTTGGGTTGTGCGCGAGTTTTGGCTTGAAGGCCCGTTGTTGTTGAGTTGCTGCATTTTACTATTATTTCCTATCCTTTTCTGTGTGATTCACTATTTTTTATTTTATTTTCTCTCTCTCTCTCTCTCTTCCGTTTTATTTATTTATTTATTTATTTATTTTAAATAAAAATTTATTTCTGTGCAATCGAAAAATTCTTTTTTTTTTGCCCCTTGCCATCGTAAGTTGAAGAAAAGGGGATGAGGAAGAATTCAAATCAGGCTTCGCTTAACGCAGGGTAAATATATATCGGACGGCATTTTTTTCTGAAACTGTTTTATTTCTTTCTTTGAGATAAGATCGTCACAAACGCGCAGATATACATTTGTGTGTATTACAAATGCATAATAATGTAAACCTGAATTCATATATATATATATATATATATATATATATATATATATATATATATATATATATATATACATATATATATATATACAGTGGAATCTCGATCGATAGTACCCCGAATCATCATTTTCCCGTATAAATCGTTTATTTTACTCGGTCCCCACGACCATATTTCTTTGTTATGTTCCCGCATCTATCGTTTTCCTGCATGTATCGTTCAGTTCAGTCGGTCCCTTGAAAAACGATACATCGAGATTCCACTGTGTGTGTGTATGTATATATATATATGTGTGTGTGTGTGTGTGTAAGTAATAAATTAAATATTAGGCCCTCCATTCTATCATTTAAATCTCCTTTCATAAATCCAATCCCCAGTAATTGAACGCCGGTGCCTACATGAACATTTTGGACAATCCGGTTCTTCCTATGCTCTGGAAATTTTAAGGAATGGACGAATGTTACTTCCAGGACGGCAACGCTCCATGCCATGTTGCAGCCTCTGTCAAGCAGTGGTATCAACATATGGATGTAAAACGTCTTCCCTGGCCTGCTCAGAGTCCCGACCTAAACCCTATAGAACAATTGTGGGACGAGTTAGAACGGCGCTTACGGACGAGGGAACCACGTCCGAAATCTACTGCCGAGCTGGTGACATTCTTGCAGCAGGAATGGACACAAATACCCATAGCTGTGCATCAAAACCTTGTGGAAAGTATGCCCAGAAGGGTTGCTAGTGTAATTGCAGCACGGTGGGGACCATCCCCCTATTAAAGCATGTATTCTTTCCCTTATGCCATCACATCTTACTATCCGGTCCATTATTGTGGGGTAGTGTGTGTGTGTGTAAGTAAGTAAGAAATGAATTTATGTGAGTTGAGGTTTGACTTCAGTATTTCCATACTAAGACACAAATTGAAGCATTTTTCTGTGAAATTTTAAAAATCTATAAAAGCTGAATCTGGAAGGTGAGAAATGGACGACAATCAAATGATTACTCGAGAAATAAGGTTCACTTATTTTTATCGACATATTTTTATCGACGGTGCCAATATTATTAAATGAAGGATGGATCTTGAAAGTTGTAATCTTCAAGACAAACACACCTAGTAGACACTGATCAGTCCGTTTAGACATGTGATGAAAATACCTCAAATGGATTCAAACATAGATATATAGTTTACCTTATAAACCAGCGCACAATCTAAGATAACAGTTTATCTCTTCTCGTTGTTGTTGTTGTTGCTTATGCCACTTGACCGACATCAACATCAGATCAAGTCCCGAAGGCTATGGGCGATGAAGGTGCGGGCTCCTGTTTTGAATTAGCACCACAATGGTCGGAGTCCGACTTGGCTAAATGACTGGTTCCGTAATTTTGAACCGAGTCAAGTGACGAGACCGGAACACTTGACCCCGTACCTCCAGAGTTAAATTTGTGAACTTGGAGGACATTGTAGCCATGCCCTATTTTACGTGCCCTGACCACCATTTAGTGAACACGGCGGTAGATTTGAAGCGACGAGCATCGAACCAGGGACGTTCAAATCAATGGCCCGCTGCTCTTGCCAACTGGACTACCGCGCCCATCTCTTCTCGTAAAAGCAATGAAGCATTGAGCAGGAATTCATCCAATATATCAATAATGCTTCAACAAACAACGTACAATTTTACACATACTAAAAAACTAAAATACATTATTTTATTGCAATAAAAGGATTCATCGGTAAGCCACGATCCAGCTTTTTACTGGTCATGACTGTTTTGGCAAACATCTCAACCGCTTAAAGATTCTAGAGAGTCCTTTCTTATTTATTTGTGACTAGCCGGGCTTCGCCCGGCTATGCTCGGGCTTCGGCCAGCTATGCTCAGGTCATCCGTCCGCCAGACAGACGGCTTTGAATTGAGTGAGAGGGAGAATTTTTGTAAGAGGCACTATCAATTTGCAGTCCTCCCCCCCCCCAACCCACAAAAAGAAATATTTGTTATTCGTAATAACACCCACCACCACCTGGTATGATATGAACATACCTGCATTAGAATAAGATAAATTTTCATATGCCGGTCTGGAATTGAATTCTAACGGAACAGCATTAACCTCTTGAGACTCGAGCAAAATAAAATTTAAATATGTTTTCATAAATATAGTTTATTAAAACGAATGGGCATTAAAAAGCTTGTTTTTCAAGAAATTAATGAATTTAAATTTTTAATTTTGAACTGGAGCACATCCATTTTATTGGATGTTGAGGTCATAAACACAATAAATAATTACAAACACGCACAAAAACATTTAAACAAAAAACGTTATTTAGGTAAACTAATAAATTTTATAAAGTTTATACTAAGTTAATTATTGAATTTTAAACTAAAATTTAATTAAAAAGTTAATTATTGAATTTTAAAAGTGTATTAATAATAGTTAATAGCATTTAATTATTTATCAATTTACATTAAGATTCATAAAAAACTTTAAAAGAATTTCTTTTGGAAGTAATACACAAAAACATTTTGCAAACTGTACCACTAAAAGCTGTGAAGTAAAAATGTCAAATTGTGGAATAATTGTTATCTAAAATCAATTTAAAAACTAAACACAGTATAAATAACATAAAAAAAGCATGTGAAATGTTATACGCATAAATAAAAAGAAAACCCAATATAAAAAATATAAATTCATAATTAAAGTCCTCAGAATTCAGCTAGATTTAGCCTTTCATCATTGGGGCAAAAACCTGAAAAGTAGAACATAAAATACATACATTTAAAACAAATCACTAGAAGCTGAAAAGTGAAACATAAAATACATACATTTATAACAAGCCACTAAAAGCTGAAAAGTAAAAATCTCAATTTTATTAACCAAAATCAATTTAAAAACTAAACAGTATAAATAACATATAAAATAACGCATATGAAATGTTATACACATCTCAGAATTTAGATACCATCAACCTTTAATCATTTGACCACTAAAAGCTGAAAAGTAAAAATCTTAATTTTCTTAACCAAAATCAATTTAAAAACTAAACACAGTATAAATAACATCTACATAAATAAAGCATGTGAAATTTTATATACATTTCAGAATTTAGGTAAGTTAAATCTAAGTTAAATTTCCAAATTTTAATCAACAGCTAAAATTAGTTTAAAAATAAGACTACTACATACCCAATGCTGAAATAAAAAAGTTATTACAAAATATTATTGCATGTAAGTTAAATTTCCAAATTCCAATCAAAAACTAAATTTAGTTTATTGAAGCAATACAAATAATAAAATATTAAAAATAGAACAAAAAAAAGTATTTAAAATCGTAGTAAGCAATGTAGTCGTAGCATTTATTGATATAGATAAACCACAAGTTATGGGCATTTCTCACCTCCTGTGAGGCACTGTAGCCTGGAGATATCTGTAGCCAAGTGCTTTGAGCAATTGATACCCTCCTGTTTCCTTTCACTTTTTACTTTTTTTTCTTGTTGTCTGTTTTCTTGTTCCTTTTATCTTGTTATTTTTGTTTATTGTTTGCCTTTGGAAATAAATAAAAAAAATTTACACTAAATTAATTTGGACTCAAGCACTACTTATGTTGTAACATGTACGAGATTTTATCTCCTTTTTGGTATCGATTAAGATTACAAGGTGGTTTTAAACAATTTTTCTAAAAGAATATAAATTTTAATGTATTCCGTAGTTTAGTAACACGAGTGACTCATATCCGCATTTGCGAATAGTTAGCCAGTAACAAAGGTTTTAGGTACATAACTAATGATGTTTAGGGTGGAACGTTTCTATTTCTTCCAAGTTCATTCACTTTCAGGGTTATAATTATGTGATTACCCGCAGAGTATTTTTCCTCCTTAGGTTAATCTCTCCTTAAGGAGTTTTAAAGCAAATTTTCTTTAAAAAAATAAATAAAAATCAATGTTAAAGTATATTCAGAACTTAAGCTTCCAGGGGTGGTTCAAAACCGGAAGAACAGAATGTCTTGTTAGCCTTTCGTAAATGTTTTGGGAAGTAATACAAAGCATCTTCGGCATGTCGAAACCCATTCCATTTCAGAGCTATCACCATGGGATGCGCTAGAGCAGGGTCTCCCACACTATGTCCCGCGGAAAACTGGTGTTCCACGGACGGTTAATAGGTGTTCCGCAGTAACCTGGAATTGTTTTATATTCTGCAATGGCTACAAGAAATTCAAACATGTTTGACTAATTAATGCTCTAAAATGTCTAAAATATATATATATATATATATATATATATATATATTCATTTATGCATAATTACTAAATACTGAATAAATATTATTTTTTCCATTTGTTTAAAATTTTATTGATTATATGTTAATACATATCTTACAAAATATACGAGGTGTTCCTTTAAAATTTCAGGATTTACGAAGTGTTCCATCCTAGGAAAAGTTTGGGAAACCCTGAGCTAGAATGTTCTTTAGAGTAAAGATATCAGTCAATAGAGTTTTGAAACAATCTGTTTCTGTCAACGTTTTAAAATATTTAGCATTAAGGTGACATCAGTGTCTCAAAAGTGGAAGGGCAGAATCCTTTGTCCACTTATAGAAAATTTTACAGGCGTAACACAATTATTGAAATCTCGTTTAAGGAGACAAAAGACCTTCTACCTCGAATTGTTAAATTTTCAATATATAACTCTGTATAGTTTTCAATATATACAGACTGAGAATAATTAATATTCTTTTTTATTATACTGAAGACTTTTAGAATTCAAAGTAAGAATATTTTAGCAGAATAATGCCTCTTTTTCAAAAAAAATTCAAAATGCTACCATTTTCCATAATGCCCCGTATACATTCCATATAATTTAAAACCTTAAATTTTTAATGTAAATTTTCCATAATTATATAAAAATAAGTCTACATTGAATTTTTTTTGTGTGTGAATCTTAAGTCTTTAATATTTTTTTTATTATTCTGCCTATTATTTTTTGAAGTTTTTGCACGTTTTTATTTTATTTCATGGTCTATAAATTTGAAAAATTCAAAGAATGGTGCACAGCATTATGACAAACACTTCCATTAACAATTCTGAGAAATATGGAAGAAAATAGAAGAAAATGTATGCTCCCAGATACTTTTGAAAAATTCTAGCATTTTTGAAGAATTTTTTGGTAAGCAAGTCTCATTCTTCCACAAAATAATTATTTGTGTGTTCTAAGTGACTTCTTATGTAGTAAAAAAGCATATCGTTGCACTTAAGGCTGCTATGTACTAACCCCATTGGATTCGCTCACCTCAATGTTAACGTATGGAGAAAATTTTTCCACGGATTGCCGACTTGGATTCAAAGATTTTTTTTTTTTAAATTGTACTCCGTCATAGAGAAAGAAATTTTACATTTGTGTACATTTTTTGTTTTTTTGAAATGCAATTAATATTTTAAAATTTAAATTATTCGGGGGAAAATCTGGTATAGTGTATTTTAAACGCTCATAAATTCTTTCGGTGGACGAAATTTATCAAATGAATCCTGTAGTTCAGGCTATCTGAGAATACCAATTTTATTTGATTATCAGAATTTATGTACCTGTAAATAGTTGACAAAAAAATATTTTAAATAAAAAATTTGGGGGCTGCGCTTAACCCCCCTATAGAGAGAGAGAGCCATTACAATCCCTCAAGATGTCAGTTCTAAGGGGGGTGGGATTCTCGAACTGTCAACTGGACTCCTCCTACCACAAGAGTCTGCAAGAAGAGGAAAAGGGAAATACGATTTTTTTCTTAGTACATAGCAGCCTTAAAAAAGCAATACGTAATAACTGCCGAAATTGCTGCGATTTTCACAAAATAGTTAGAGGGGCAAATGAGCGATTTTCTCGGGATTATTACAATAAAGGATATGCATAATAAACAGTTTTTATTTCATCTTAATACAGGGTTATATTTAAATACTGATTTTAAAAATACTTAATTCATTTTTCTTGAATTTGCATCCCAGCAAACAAAAGAAAAATTTATAAATGAAAGGAAAGAAAGCCGGTATCGCATCTAGCAGCTAACGTCGTAAGTGATTGACCATGAAAACATGCAAAAATTCCGCATCTAAATAGAAAACACGAGTTATGAGGAGTGGTTTAAAAGTTAAGAAAACCAACATTTCATGAATACCATTATAAATTATTCCCAAAAACTTCATCCTTCAAAACTTAAATCACATTTCCTGCACGCGCATTTCGCAATGTCCAGTCCTTCCTGCAACAGCATTCATGAAGTTCACGCTTCATCTGGAGAAGCGCATTTTTCACGAACCACGAGAAAAAAACTTGAAACATCTTATTGATATTTTCCCCGAAACTTGTCTGGCGTCTTTGTCCCCCTCATATTTCATTCACTGTTAAACTTTCTCTAAATGTCCTTTGTGCGGGGGTAATCCTTTTCTTGGGCTTATTTACATACTAGGCATTTAATTGTTTCCGTACGTTACGCCGTCCATATTAATGGCGGAGAAAGAGGAACCCGGAGCAAAACTGCGCGGTTTTGTGCCTTAATGAATGATTCGCGGCCAAAGTTTGTGGCTGTTTTTCCCGTCCGCATCATTAATTACATTTAGCAAAGGGTCTTTTTTTCCCCCTATTATGTGAGAGAGTCGTTTCTTGCATTGTTCCGTCGTACCTGTTATGCAGGTAATTAAAAAAACCGCAAGAGGAAATGTGAGGTTTAAAAATAAATCTTATTTGGCGTTGCATAATAGGGTTATGCTGCTACGTGAGGTACTTTTATGCTGATGGAAGACCAGGGTCAGGCGTTGAAGACCATCGGGCATGTTCTCCAGTCCCGTTAAAATTTCGCAGCGGGATGTCCTTCACCTGCCAAAGAAAAAAGAAGTGGTCAAAGGACCTTTTGTCGAGAGGGTTCATTTGCGATGCAGCTTTAGAACTGAGAATGACTAATTGAGTTGTTAAAATAGTTACCGGCTGCTTCATTTGTCATCTGAAACTTGAATGATGCTTTCAATTAATTAAGTAAACAAGCTCTGGAGCTTTTATTTTTTGCCAAAAGCTAGGCACTGACGCCTAAATCTTAATGAAAGGGTTTTCTAAAACTTTGGTTGAATTCAACCATCGTTAGGGCGTCTGTGATTTGATTCTTAATTAGGGACCTTGGCTAAGGAGCATACTTATCTCTTGACTTCAAAATAACTAGGAAGCATGGTTTTCTGTGAAATATCGTATGTTTTTCGAATTTGTACTTCCTGGCAACAATTTAGACACAATAGAGTACAACTGCTATTAACTTCAAGGCCATAGTAAAATTTTTTATCTGGTTATTTTTAATATGAATTCGCATCAGAAAATTTTGACAGCGCTTCAGTCCATATTATTGTGCTATAAAATCAGCTGTAAAAATGTGCTGTAAAAATTAGATTGAGACACGTGAACTGTTAAAGATATATCTCAGTGAAAATTTTGCGAATGCACAGTGAAAATGTGAAATCCTCGCGCAGCAAAATTAAGCGTGTTTCCTTTTGTATACTGGTAGTATCCAACTCTCAACCATGAAAAATCACAACGACGGAAAAAAAATTTTAAAGATTTCTCTGATAAATATTTTTGTAAGTAGGTTCTGTTCCTGCTCAGTTAAAGTACGCATATTTTCTATCTATAAAGTATGAACTATAATTGTTTCATACTAATTATCTGAACAATTAATTTTCTTGAAATTGTTTGTACAATTGAATTTTTCATTGTTCAATTAGAGGAATATTCTTTTGGGATGTGTCAGAGATCTGAATGGGAAAAATTCTACGTATCATAATCAGCAAAATCGTACAATTAATTAATTATGCATTCATAGAACTTCTGACAGAATTTTGTTTTCGAAAATAAGTTGTCCGTAATTGTCCAAATATAAAAGTTACCCATGCACAGAACAAATAACTCGCATTTTTTTCTGTATAATTTTTAATTGAAGAAATTTCCATAAATGTACTCGTATATCTTTGATCTACTGATCTGTGGTGCTTAAATTCTAATTTTACACAGCAAAAGAGAGCTTACTTCTCGTGTTACCAGTTTTCTACTTACAGAACTTGTAAACACCATTTCTTTCTCATCTAAAATAATTAGTCTATATCTAACCACTGTCAAATTTTACACGTCACAGGAGAGAAATAAATCTCATTTCACAACTATTGATTTATTTCTTTGAAAAATATTTATATTACAATAATAAAAGTTCCCGAGATCGTTCGTTGTGTTCAAAAGTAAATTCTTGATGATTTTCTAAAGGTAGATTTTGTATATTACAATCGATTAATGTATGATTCGCATTTCGTTAAAACGAAATATTACATTAATAAAAATTCCTGATACCATTTCTTTGCATTGAAAGTTAATTCTCTAAGATTGTCCTAAAACAAATTTTTACTCCTCACTTTTTGATTTATTTCATCAGTCTCGCAACTGTCTCCTTCCCTAAAAATTCAAGAGTCCACAATTCTCGGCGTTCATAAATAAATTGTAGATAATTTTCCAAAAGTAAATTTTTACTCCTTACTGACAGATTACATCATTCTCGCAATTGGCTCATTCCGCAAAAATTCAAGAGTCCACAATTCTCGGCGTTCATAAATAAATTCTAGATAATTTTCTAAAAGTAAATTCTTACTCCTCACTTTTTGATTTATTACATCAGTCTACCACCTGTCTCCTTCCTTAAAAATTCAAGAGTCCACCATTCTCAGCGTTCATAAATAAATTCTAGATAATTTTCCAAAAGTAAATTTTTACTCCTTACTGACAGATTACATCATTCTCGCAATTGGCTCATTCCGCAAAAATTCAAGAGTCCACAATTCTCGGCGTTCATAAATAAATTCTAGATAATTTTCTAAAAGTAAATTCTTACTCCTCACTTTTTGATTTATTACATCAGTCTACCACCTGTCTCCTTCCTTAAAAATTCAAGAGTCCACCATTCTCAGCGTTCATAAATAAATTCTAGATAATTTTCCAAAAGTAAATTTTTACTCCTTACTGACAGATTACATCATTCTCGCAATTGGCTCATTCCGCAAAAATTCAAGAGTCCACAATTCTCGGCGTTCATAAATAAATTCTAGATAATTTTCTAAAAGTAAATTCTTACTCCTCACTTTTTGATTTATTACATCAGTCTACCACCTGTCTCCTTCCTTAAAAATTCAAGAGTCCACCATTCTCAGCGTTCATAAATAAATTCTAGATAATTTTCCAAAAGTAAATTTTTACTCCTTACTGACAGATTACATCATTCTCGCAATTGGCTCATTCCGCAAAAATTCAAGAGTCCACAATTCTCGGCGTTCATAAATAAATTCTAGATAATTTTCTAAAAGTAAATTCTTACTCCTCACTTTTTGATTTATTACATCAGTCTACCACCTGTCTCCTTCCTTAAAAATTCAAGAGTCCACCATTCTCAGCGTTCATAAATAAATTCTAGATAATTTTCCAAAAGTAAATTTTTACTCCTTACTGACAGATTACATCATTCTCGCAATTGGCTCATTCCGCAAAAATTCAAGAGTCCACAATTCTCGGCATTCAGAAATAAGTTCTAGATAATTTTTCATTTCCCAGTGGAAGGAAACATCACTGACGTTTCACTACAACTACTTCTTGCATTTGTGAAAAATTCCTGAGACAATTTCTCATTAAAAGTAAAAGTTTAAAAGTAAATTCTAGATAATTATCTATAAGTAAAACTTATTCATCAAATCAAAAGTAAGTTCTAGGTAGTTAAAATAAATTTTACTTCTTTCAATGGAATATCACCCATATCAATTTCATTAACACACGGGTAATTAAATCCATATATTTCTAAAAATATATGTATTTAATCAGTACTATATATTTTTGAAAATAAAGTGCTCCGAATGTAGTATGCTGGGTACTAACCCTATTGGATTCGCTTACCTCAATGTTAACCTATGGAGAAAATGTGTTTACTATTTACAGCTACATAAATGCTGATAATCCAATAAAAATGTATTTCCAGATAGCCTGAACTTTTTTACACCTTGCAACAGGATTCATTTTATACAGTGCGTTCACCAAAGGAATGTAAAAGCATTTAAAAGTCACTATACCAGACTTTCCCCCCGATTAATTTAAATTTAAAAATATTATATGCCACTTTTTTACAAAACACAAAAAATGCCCCACGATGTAAAATGTCTTTCTCTATTACGGAGTACAATTTTGTAAAAAAAAAATCTTTCTAAGTATTCACTCCTTGGACACGTTTTCTCCATATGTTAACATTGAGGTGAGCGAATCCAATTGGGTTAGTACACAGCAGTTACTAACCCTATTGGAGTTATAGTAGTACCCAGCCTTAGTATTGTGGAGTGATATAGTTAGCACACAGCTTGATGCTCCTTCATAAAAATCTGGAAACATCTCTGAACTCTCACCATAACCGTATTGAAAAAAAGTCATATGCTACTACGCAGTGAAAACGCACGCAGAACTCACAACTCAAAATCTCGATTGTTCGTAACCGTCTTCATTGACATCGGGAATTATCTTATTTGTTCGATGTTATCGCGATGGGAGGTGATGCGTGAAATCAGCCCCGGAGGTATTCTCCTCAGATTCTACACTTGATTGAGAAACTGTGCTACATTTTAATAACCGCACGCTCCGTAAGAATTACGAACAGTGCCATGATAGGAATGGGTGATGAATCTTTTTTTTCTCTCTCTCGCTCTCTAACTGTCGTGTTCTTTATTGAATTTTCAGTCAGAGATTTAAAAAAGGGGACCCACGATTTGTTGTTCATTGCGCAACAAACCAGTCTGAGGCATCTAATGACCTCATTAATGATTCAGATTGTTTTGCGTAGTTAGCAATCGGGGAAAATGATGGTGTTGTATTTCTTCAATCGCTGGTAACGATGAGTTTTCATTGATGACTGAGCCTCGTTTTTCTTTCTGTAATCATGTGAAGCAACGTTAAATCGGTCTCAGGTTAGGAAAAGTTTTAAATTACGTATGATGACATGATAGTAATTAGCCTTATGTTTTCGAAGGGTGGTTGAACAGATATTATCTCGAGAGACAAGAGAAAAGGGAAATAGTTGAAAGTAAAAAGTTAGAAAGGATAGATAACGAGATTCGGTGTTCTCAAAATGACTTCATGGGTCAACTAGAGGGGGCTCCAGGCTTTCAAGTTTCCTAGAGCGCATGATTCGATAAACAAATTCCGGTGCTGTAACGGCACTTTTGCTAACATGACCTTAAATATTATATACCGTATTTTACGGACCATAAGACGCACCTTTTTTACATTACAAAATCAATTTAAAATTGGGGAGGTGATCTTATGGTCAGAAGGTAACAACATTAATATAAAATGAATATATATATATATATATATATATATATATATATATATATATATATATATATATATATATATATATATATATATATATATATATTGCCGTGACCTCGTGGTTAAGGTGATCGTTTATGGTTTCCATAGACTCATAAACTACCCTTCCCTTACATATATACATATATCTTGTTTATTCATATATATTTACAGCATCTATGATACAACATTCCATTATCAATCCTCAAACAGAACAATCATCAATCGAAAATTAGCGAGTGAGAGAGTCTATAGTCCTGCATAGAGATGGGAAGCACGTCCCATAGTTTTCTCTCTACAGTTATCTTTTCATCATTATCCTCTCCTTCTCTCCTTTCTTTCCTTTATATACCCATCTCTTTCAGAAAATTCCAGAACATTCTAGAAGACACTGCCACCGAGTGGGAAAGTACCCGCGGCCTCCGGTCAGCCAGTATGTCGGAGCATCTGATCCCCCGGAAGTCGTTGTAATTACCTTAAGTTGAACACTCTGCTAACGACTTGTTTTAACGACACCGTCCATCTTTTCTTAAATTAGCTGCATATGAGGAAGCTTTTTCCACTTAAAATTGGGACCAGTACCACCATGTGTGCGTGCCTCTGACACACATATATATATATATATATATATATATATATATATATATATATATATATATATATATATATTAATTATAATATTTTCTCTATATATTTTTTTATCTTTATCACGTATGAAATTGAAAATATCTTTATATACCTAACAAAATACAAAATATTCTTTTTTAAAAATCCTCCCATAAATTTGAGGCGCGTCTTATCGTTCGAAAAATACGGTACTTGATTTGCAAAAATCTGAAAGAGTAATATGGAATCACGATAGAATCGCATGAAATTGTAAGAGAAGTGACTCATAGGTCACTTATGAAAAGAAAAGCAACTCCACCGTTTTTAGACGTCATGGACCTGAAATAAAAGTCGTCCATCTCTTTTCGACGCTACCACCGACGCTACTACGTCTGTGCTAACTGAGCGAATTCAATGGTCGAAAAGGTGTTAGAAAAGGTGAAGTTAAGAGTAGATATTTGTAAGATCCGAACTGAAAATCATAGCAGGGTTTCTCGCGTATCTCTCTATGTAACATTTTACCCAGCCATCTTCCCGGCTAAAGTCGTCAAACAGGATACCCAAATTAAGGGAGAATAATCCTGGATGGGTTTTACCTCACGCTAATGGCTGAAGATTACCCTTCTATACGTGGTCTTAATCTCTAGTGGGAAACTTGGAACTATTTCTATTTCCGGATCCTCGAACTTTTAACTATGTGAAAACTAGTCCGAATTGTACATTTGCTTATAATGTGACTTAATCTTGAAAACATATTTATACACTATGTATGTGAATTTTTTCGAATGTCTTATGAACGCTGAATATATATATATATATATATGTGTGTGTGTGGTTTTTCTGGGGGCACGCGGGGGTAAGGCGTATCCCCACCAAGTATTATTTTGGCTTAACTTAACCGAAACTTTAAGAAACTTACGAATCAATTATTAATATACAATAAAAAGTATTTGTTTTAAATTGCGAGTGTTTAGTTCCCCTGTGACGTGTCGTGAGAAAACATGGTACTAAATATGCACACCTTCATTTTAGAAAACACCGTATACCAACCTATTTTTTTAGAAAAAAAGCACTGTATATATATATATATATATATATATATATATATATATATTAAATAAAACAGTTACATTCCACACATACAATTCATACATCTTCAGCAACAGCCAAAAACTCACTGCCAGTGCTGTGTAAATAATAGGGTAAAATTTGTCCACTACTGTTGAGTACATCTAACAGCGCTTATATCTTACAAGTAGGATTGATACTAAGCAAAGAAGAATGAATGCAAATGCTAATTTTTTACAAATTTTGAATTAAAACATCATTTAGCTCTCCTTTGAAATCTATTGGTGGGGGGGGGGGGGGGTCTTAGAGATAGATAGTCTGGATATTCAAAATCTATTAGGCTTTTAATGGGTATATTTTTAAATTTCTGTTGAGATCTACCCATAAAGTTCTGTTAGAAAATTTTAATATTATGCATTTAATATTTTTAATTTTCCCATTTCTGGAAAGAACGAAGGTTTTGAATGTAGTTAGTAATGGTTCGTTGGAAAAAATTCAACAATAAAATTGACGAAGTATTTTTTAAAATATTCTTCTTTGAAAATATTTTAATTACGTTTCCTACTATGTTAAGTCCCCTTTAAAGTGCTATTGTACAGATGGTTTCTCCAAGGCCCAATGAGACCCTATCAGTTAGTTACATCTAGAAAATTTTCTGATTTCGGAAATGAGATACAATTACAAAGAAAAAAATGTTTTCTTTGTAATATTAGTTTCTATGCTTTAGAGCAAGGAGTCTCCCAACTACGGCCCGCGAGCACCACCAATCCGGCCCGCCATAGTTTATTTTGATTACATTGTAAAATTTACAGATGGTTTATTGTAAAATTTACAATGTAAGTAAATCATACAAAATAATAAACAGATGTTTTTATTTAACGACCAATTAAGAAACACAGTAACTGACATACATAATGAAATTGAACATTTTAACTGTAATTAATGATATGAGATTTATCCTAAAAACTTACAATGAGTGACATACATAGGTAATTTACATAATGAATTTAACATTATAATTATGATTAATGAGATTTATGTCTCACTTCCCACTGACAATTGTTTGCAGTTGTGGATCAAGTTTACTAGTGGAAATTATCAGCAGCGACTTCAAATGCTTATCAGTTAATTTGGATCGGTAAATATTTTTTTGTATAATTCATTTTGGAGAATGTTTTTTCACACAGATAAGTAGTGCCGAGAGCGAAAAAAAACCACGGGCAAACTTATGCAACGAAAATTTGCGCGTAATTTAAAACTACAGTATGTTGGTATGATGACCTAGCTAGCTTGGTCATGGCCCTTTGGGACTTACTGGAGAAGTCAGGGTGGTCCTTAGGCTAAAAAGTTTGGAGACTCCTGCTTTACAACAGTGGTGCACACACTGTGCGTCGCCTAAAAAAATGGAGGTGTCACGGATAGTCTGAAGTAAATTTAAATTATATTTAATTATTTAATTAAAAATATGCTTTAAATTTTCTATAATCACGCATTTTTAATTATCTATATTTCCTGTATATTAAAAATGTGTGATAAGATATGTTATAAATAAGGTGTCTGAAGTAAATTTAAATTATATTGAATTATTTAGTTAAAAATATGCTTTAAATTTTCTATAATTACACATTTTTAATTATCTATATTTCCTATATATTGCAAAAATGTGTGATAAGATATGTTATAAATAAGGTGTCTGAAATAAATTCAATTTATATTTAATTATTTAATTAAAAATATGCTTTAAATTTTCTATAATCACACATTTTCAATTATCTATATTTTCTATATGTTAAAAAATGTGTGATAAGATACGTATGTTATAAATAAGGTGTCTGAAGTAAATTCAAATTATATTGAATTATTTAATTAAAAATATGCTTTAAATTTTCTATAATCACACATTTTCAGTTATCTATATTTCCTATATATTAAAAAATGTGTGATATGATATGTTAAAAATAAAGTGTCAAACATTCTTACAATAAAAACTTCTTCAGCAAAAGACTAAACTTACATTGCTTTCATTTTGCGTTTACCAATCTGTGTGAGACTGTGTTTTCAAATTTCGGATTTTTAAAATAGTTTGTCAAAATCTGCATATAAATATTTCTTTCTAGTTAACGCTTTCCAAGTTTTTAAAATTTTGTTTCAGCCAAAAATTTTTTGTCGGGGGTTAAGGGATTTTTTATTTAAAGAAAGTGGGTCGCGCACTAGTGCTTTAGAGTACTGCTATTATACGTTAAACAATTTTTTAATATTTATTAAACATATTTTTTTTCTGTATGATATGATGGAATTCTAATGAATATGTTTTTCTTTTGCAGGTAAGCTGAAATCGTGATGTCTGGGCTTTCGAGTCAGGTTTAAGTTTATTATTATTACTCTCTCTTATCCAAATCACGTTCTTATTTCACAGTGTATATTCATGAATTTTGTGATGAGCCATTCTATGACAAAACTATTAACTATGGAAAAAGTTTTGTACAGATTGATTATAATGCCTAAAATAATTCGTAACTGCAGGGTTCCAATTTTTAGCAGATAATAATATAAACTGTATATGGTATTTTCGCTACGTTATCAGAGTTCCTTGTCCATTCAGAACAGTTAACCTTTATTCAACAGTCAACCCTTATTCAAAACAGTCTACATTCCAGTACTGAATGTAGACTGTTTTGAATAAGGGTGCTCTTTATAAATACAGGGTGTCCCCAAAAACCTTGAAACATTTAAAAAATTTATACAAAATAAAAGTACACAAGATAAGAACTGGAAATTCATAGATGTGTTACATTATATATTAGAGTTTTTTATGTGTCAAAAAAAGTTGAACAGCTGGCTCTAGTTGTTCCGTGAAAGCGAAAGTCGTAAAATGGCTACTCCATCAAAGAAAGCAATATGTGTTGAATGGTATTTCAAATTGGAATCTGTTACCAAGTGCAACAAAATTTGGAAAAGATCCCCCAAGTCGTAACAACATCTTAATTTGGTACAAAAAGTTTCAAGAAACCGGAAGTGCCCTTGATAATCGGTTGTAGTGTTGAAGAACTCTAAACACGCATAATTGCTGCAATTTCACGTGTTACGGAATCCATTTCGGAACGCACATAGGCTGAGATTAATTGCCAACTAGATGTTCTCCGTGCCACAAAAGTTACACTTATTCATTGACTATATAAAAAAAAAAAAACACCTCGAATATATATAAGGTAACACATATGTGAATTTGTAGTTCCTACCTTGCATACTATTTTTTGTATAAATTTTTAAAATATGTCAAGGTGTTTTGAGACACCCTGTATAGCAAACGCTTGAATAGAAGAGTCGAGAAAAATTTTGCATTTCTGTACATGGTAACTTCATATTAGTTTCAGAATAAGTAGGGAACTTGGCAAGTAATAAACGAGACAGAAAAAGTTTAAACATTAGTGCTAACTTAGAAAAGAAAGAGGAAAGAGATGGACAGCATAGCACATATCAGTATAAATAATAATAATAATAATTGCAAGATAAAAAGAACTTTTTATATATCATGTTTTTTAATTTTCTGTTGAATCATATAAACTTGACAATTCTATGTATTAATAAATACTTTTTAAATTTTTTTTTGATGAATTATCCCATCAACTTGAAAGAAAATGAAGTTAATTGGAAGTTAACTTGCATATAACTTTTCGTTCCCGTTCCGGCCAATAGATGGCTGCACTTGTCTACAAAACAAAATTAACTGAAAATAATTGAAAATTAATTTAATTCTGCTAAATGATGGCTAAAAGTATTAAAAAATGCATTGTCATCGTGTTCTGAGCTATTCTAAAAGTTTCAAATGTCTAGTTAGTCGGGAAGTTAGTTAAAAATCGATTGCATGATTTGGACTTGACAAACACATAAACAAGAAAGCAAGTTAATAAAAACATGGTAAAAAGTACGAGTGTGTGCATAGCAGTGATTCCTGACCAGTGTGCAGCGGCACTTTAGGGTGCCGTGAGGCCGGCCAGGGGTGCGGCGATTTTTTTTTTTTAGGGGAATAAACAAAAGAATATTAGTAGGGCCCACTTCACTTTTTCCTTACGGGGTGAGATAGCATGTATCCCAAGAATACGGGCCCAAGAATGAATATATATACAGCAAAAATTGCTTATAAGAACACCGGTTATAAAAACATATCGCTTAAAAGAACGGAATTATTAGTTCCCGGCCAATTCTCATGTATAATGATGGATACAAAATCCGGTCAAAATAAGGATTTTTTGGCAGAATAATACCTGTTTTTTTTAAAAAATTCAAAATTGCTAACTTTTTTCAAAATGCTCCTTGCGCATTCCACATCATTTAAAAACTTTAAATTTTTAAGTTTACCATATATATATATATATATATACATAAGTGTGCATGGAATTTTTTGTATGAATCTAAAGTCTTATATATATATATATATATATATATATATATATATATATATATATATATATATATATATATATATATATATTTTAAATTCTGCCTGATATTTTTTTATTTATTTTTTATTTCATGGTCTATAAATTTGAAAAATATTTGTGGTATCAAAGAACTATGCACAGTTTTGCGACAAACACCTCAATTAACAATTCCGAGAAATTTGGAATAAATTAGAAGAAAATGAATGCGCAAGGGGAACTTTGAAAAAGTCCACCATTTTTGAAGAATTTTTTGGAAAACATGTCTTAAAAGAAGAATTTTTGGAAAACATGTTACAAAATACTTATTTGTGAATTCTAAATGACTTCAATGTAGTAAAATATAATATTAATTATACTTATGTTGTATATAGAGTACAATATTGAATCTCTATTTGAAAAAAAAGACCTCAAATCGATCTTTGAAAAAAGACCCATTTGAAAAAATTATAGTCTTTAAATATTTGAAAAAAAAGGAGGTTTTAAGGGATCTAAAAGTCCCTTGTCCCATTAAATTAATAAAATAAGAAAAGGAATCAGTATTTATTTGAATTTGAATTTAATATGCTCCTGATATATATTCCACTTTAACCCCTGCTGTATAGTATAATAATTTTTTCTAATCCTTCCTTTGTCTTGAACAATCTGCCAGTGCACCTCATCCATCAGCCTATAGTTATATCATTGATTATATACGGCGCAGCTAGATTTTAGTCCCTCCCTCGGCTCAAAAAAATATTCAGTTCCTCATTTCACTCGAATTTAAAGTAGCTCCTTTCCACCTTGTTCTGTTTTCAATGTAAATGGAAACTTTCTGCTTGTTTTAATTTATCTATTTCAGCAATGCGTACTGTATTTGTTTGGCATAGCAAATACTGCTGTATATATTTTCGTATTTATAACTCTTCAGTTTTCTTTTGTCACAGTTCTTGGTTTTAAGTTTATTAATTCATTCACTTAAATAAGGAAACAAAAAATAAAATTATTATTTTAAATAGCTGCAATATTTTATTTGTAAATTCCGTACTTTTTTTCCGTCGAAACAAATAATTTTGCATTTGGTAGCTCCATCTATTAGAGGCAAGGAGAACTATTTTTTTCTGAAGATGAATTTTCGTTTTTTTTTCCCCTTCCGAGAATTCACCCCAGGCGTTTGTTCGTCCTCAGTTCATTTCTTTCTCTTACTTATTTCAACTTAACCTATTTCTCCTGCGCATTTTCAACGCAATGGTTAATTTGCAACGCATTCTCCCGCGCATTCTCGGAACAGAGGATAGTCATATATGAATCTAATTTATTCATTCATTAATTTTATTTCGATTCGGAGTCATGCAATCGGTTGTTTTAATTTTCTTTTATTTTTCTACGACTTGCAAATATGGAGGAAGTCTAGCTACTGTACATTAAAACCCAGTGTTTTAAAAGGAAATGAATCTCACGCTGTAGGAATTCTAAATTATCGGGTTTGAACCTCAAGTAAATTAAAAAGTTTGATTGCTTTTCTTGCGGGTTTGGGAAGAGGAAGCCTCCCGGAAGTGAACAACGCACGAATATATGTTGTTGTTGTTACTTCTAATGCGCCCTATCCGGACCAGGTTCATATAGGCTTCTCGCTGAGTAGTGTGGCTCCGGTTTATAATAGCACCGCAAGGGTCGGAGTCCGTCTTGGCTAGGTGCCACCTTAACCCTTCAACGGGCGCGCCCGTGTACAGAGTGCAACATTTTCGTAATTTTGAATGTTTTGTTTTTACATGTAAGGTTTCAATGTTCTATGCAGTTTCTATTTATAGCTACACCCTTTCTAATGCAGGTCTGATTTTCTGACCCTTGTATTCCTTTCCATTCATTGTTAGCCGTGGTTTAACCATGGTAAACCAGCGATTATACCGGATTACAATACGACAAAACCAGGAGTTGATGTAGTCTATCAAATGTGCAGCTATTACACGGTATCCCTCATATCACGAAGATAGACAATCTCATTGTTTTTTAGGTTTTTGGACATAATAAGAATCCATTCGCAAGTTGTCCTTAGATCCAATAAACCGGAAAGTTTTGAAATAAGGTGATTGTATCAGCTTTCTTTGGCCTTTAATTATAAATACATCTCAATATTATCAACATTTTATATCTTGTCATAAAACGCAGAATTATTATTTTCAGTTGAAAAAAAAGTTTATTACAAAAGGAATAATGAAGGTTCAAAGAGACGTTGCATTTTGTGCCACGCGCGCCTGCCAGTGTTCCAAAAATTGGCGTGGCCACTGAAGAGTTAATTTTGACCGAGCACACCCTGGGGGGACATCTGGGGAGATCTACCTTCACCCACTGACCTCATATAGAAGGACTTTACGGATTTAACGTGCCCATATCCGGTCTAAACACGAAGGTATTTAACGGCACTTGTCGGAATTCGATTCGAACACCCTCAGTACCGAAAACCGACGCGCTGTCGATAGGCTACCTCTGGTCCAACGAATATATTCGCCACAAGAGTGCTCATCGGTTTTACCAAACTGAGGAGCAAACTGCAGAACTAAGTCAATAGACACTGGGATCCTAGAAATTACTATTTATGCGTGAGTGATCGATCTCTCTAGGTCAGAGGTTTTCAGTTCGGGGGGAGCGCGCCCCCGGGGAGGCGAGAGGGATATTCAGGAGGGGGGGGGGCTCGGAAGGTAACAAAAAATATGTGAGGAACATATCTTAACAAGGCTTGTGAAAACGGAAATTAAATTTGCTTTTAGATTAATGATAGCATATTCTTGTTACTTTTTTATTCATTATTTAACTATTGCAGTTTATAGTGACGTGAACAGAATAAAGCTGTTGTGTTGCTTACAGATAACGTAGCTTATTTCATAATCAGCAATAGCAGAATCCGGGCCTTTGGGCCTGTTCACATAGAATCCGTCAGCGTCAGCGTTATTCGTATAGACATATTTTAAACCAATCCCAGACCTTAAAAATTTCTTGGCTAATCGTTTGGAGATTTGAAATTGGTTAAATATATTTTAAGACGAGAAAAGCTGACGCTGACGGATTCTATGTGAACAGGCCCTTTGACTGTCTGGATCACTACTGCAGTGCTTTCATAAACTTGCACCTAACGCATACTACTTGGCTCTTTTCAACTCGTACATTTTGATCTTTCAGAATTTGTGTTGGTATGGTTTCAAGCAAAAGGGTTTGTTGGGCCCGAAAGTCATCCAAAGGGGGTGCTTTAACATAAAAAAGGTTGAGAATCACTGCTCTAGTGTGTGTTCTATTTTGGTTGGTTTGAAGTGTTGTTATCACCTTTTGAAAAACTACACTTATTAGTTTAAAACGGCTTTCACCTACAGTTTAAAGCGGTTCCAAACGACCACAAACACCTATGCCCACCACGGAATTTGAACTCATAGGGACTTTGGTGTGTTCCATGCATTTTAATCGTCATATATCTTTCAAATCTAAAAATGAGCCACGGTTCCGCGAAATTACAAAACTATTTTGTTTCGACAAGTAACCCTAATACCTACTTTTATATTATGACCGAGGATTTGTTAGCATTTTAGTATAACATTGAATTAGTGGTCCTTTAGTCACTGCATGCAGAGACCGATCTTCAAACAAACGCCTTAGCCCTGGTGGAGCAAGTATCCTCGTCATCCTGGCGCAAAATCCTTTCATAAATTAACGACTGACACAATATCGTCTAACTTCATTATTAACTACTAGCCATAATACTAGATACTCTTGCTGTGTACTTCACCCAGACTGTACGAGATTCTACATCTAAGCCATCATATCTAATTTTAGATTTTCCCCAAAAGGTGCCACTAAAATTGTTCATAATGTCTCTGAACTCTTTCATAAAAACTGCAAGAGTAGCAAATCGTGCGCCCTTTAATGGATTCTGGCTTATATCAACATCGAAATAAATTAATGCACAGATCAACTTTCAAATGAGGGTAGAGGCTGTAAGACTCCCATATTCTAACCCTGACAGTTGATACTGACATTGAAGCAGATCAATTTAACAAAGGGGTTAGAAGCAAAAACAGTCCAATATTCTAATCCTGTCAGATGTTATTTCTGTACCTAGGAGCAGACTCATTCTATACATCATATAACAAACAAAAGAAAAACGTCAATACCGGAAACAAATGGGAACAGAGAAATCACGTCAACAGAAGCTAGACCTAGAACAGTCCATTCTAGACGAATGACAGTCAACTAAAATAACTCGAAAAGCTAAAGCACCTGCAACATTCTCCGGACCATCTGTTTGAGTGACCATCTGTCTTTGCAGCCCTGCTGCGACTAGGCATCATATTCCCCTAAAAAACCACTTGCTATTGCATACTGATAAAGTTTTCGTTAAAGATAAAGTTGTCCCGATAAAATAGACGTTACCAAGGCCATACTCTCTAGGTCATCGGACCTATTTCCCTTTTTTTTATTTTTTTGTTATTAGGCCTAATTTATGCGTGCCTATTTTGTTGACATGACAACAGCAATAACATTGAATTTGCATAATTGTGGCCGGGAATTTTATAAAATGACATCATAAGTGGGGTGACCTCATATTCGGATCACCGTATAAAGAGACCTCACAGTTTTTCTAAGTATACAGTCATATTATCAAGATAATCAAGTCGCAGGGAACTTGGATCCCTTGCCTATTTAACTGGCACTTAAAGGAACCCAAAGTAGATTTATTTACGTTAAGAATCCTAAAATGCTTACAAAACCCCACAACAGCGTTTTACAGTGGTTAAATTTAACTTTTGCTAATTTATCCTCAAATAAAGAAAACGAAGTAAACACTGTGAAAAATCGCATTAAATTCAAGTGCCCCTGGCCAGTTTTGACCTCAGATACTGATAAAAAAAATTTAATAAATTGCCCACTCATATACAATCACCCGACTGTCCATTATAAGGATAACCAAACTCTTCCCGACGGTGTTCTGTACAAAAAAGTCTAAAACATTATTTAAAACAAGCGAAAATTATTAGTTATAATAATACTAATAATTCAGAAGGTCTCCTCAAAACAACCGCGGGTCATCACATTCAATTTGAAATTCAAAACAAAAAGCATCAAATACCTTTGTACGTCCTAAACAAGGAAACTCTTAATGATAGGCTACGCGCAAAGGGTCAACCGAGTGGATTTCAGCCATGTTTTCAATTGCTAGTCGTGACTTGCCGAAGTGGGCCCGCCTGAACGCTGTCTCTAAATGCGATATCTGTGGTTAACACACATGTTACGGTGTTCCGATGGCTACATTTTCGGGGCTCCTCGCGATGCGCCTAAGTGGCAAATGATAGTGTTTGGGAATCCAAGATTAATTCCCGGTGTGTGGATAGTGAAGGGGCAATGTTATCGGGTCATTT
Source organism: Dolomedes plantarius (assembly GCA_907164885.2). Classification (NCBI taxonomy): domain Eukaryota; kingdom Metazoa; phylum Arthropoda; class Arachnida; order Araneae; family Dolomedidae; genus Dolomedes; species Dolomedes plantarius. The sequence continues at coordinate 14,773,574 of OU015499.1, forward strand.
GTCTTTGGTGTCTTCCGATGTGTGTGTAAGATCCAGAGGGCAGAAAGATGAATTTTTCGTGATTCGTAAAGTAAGTAATTACGAATTTATACTGACATGGCTTTTAGATACGGTGCCTGACGCTTCCCAAAAGTCGGTCGCTGTGCAGAAAATGGCGTTTAAAAATATTCCCCTAGCACCAGGTGCGGATAAATTTATAAAACCTGAGAAGTTTGACAGATATGCTTTCAGTTCTGAACACCGAGCTCTTGACACGTTTTAATATTCTGAAGCAGAAGCAAAAGTAATGTTAAAAATAGTTATGGGAAGATTATTAGCCATGCGTATTGTAAACAATCCTGATAAATGAAGGCCAAAAGTATGAAAGAGGAAAGATATTTGCATAACAATAAAGAAACATGCATTACAAAACACGAAGCAACCAAAGCACATGTATAGAAGACAACCACATAGCTCCATAACACTCGAAGGGATAAAATTTTCGCAAGTTGTGTCTTCAAAGTACGTTATTGTTAATTTGTAATTAATTTAACTTTAGTATGACCTGATCAACAGTTTCAATTTCGTTTGTGTTGTTACTGTTCTAGCATACAGAATTTTGCGCATCGAAGGTGTCATTTTACAAACCGAATTTATTCTAAGTAGCCCGCGTAAACTTCTTTTAACCGCGAGAGTAATTTTTGTTAAAGGCCAAGGACGATATCTCAAAGGACTTAAACGATTGATTTTTTTGTTCAGATTAATGGAACTAAATGTTTCTTCTTCATAACTTTTGAACACAATAATTTTATCTATTTCTTTGACACAATGTTTCATTTCTCTTACAGCTGACGTGGGACGGATATAAAGCTAAATTCTTTTTCAGAAAAGATTAATTGCGTAGAATATTTTTCCAAGTTGTTTTATTTATTTTTTTCGTAGAAACGTACACTATATTTAAAAATGTTAGCAACAAATTTACAGTTCCTAATGTTTTTTTTTTGTTGTAATTTTTCTCTCCTATTGTTAGTTAAATTTCATTCTTCGTAGAAACCATCTACATTAATTGATGCAGCATTAAATAAATGCAATTTTGTTCTCCCAAGGTCACGTAACCTAACTGTCTACGTATTTCCCATTTTTGTTTAAAGTGTGCACAGGTGGCAAGAAACGATCCTAAAACTCAACAAGCTGTACCTCGTTCGTAATTGTTTTATATACACTCATGGACAAAAAAATTAGCGCACCAAGAAATAATTGCGGGATCGTAACGAAACTTGCAATGAAGGTACATGTCGGGGAGATATGCAAATGATTAGAAATGCAGCGTGATTGCGCATTACGTATAGCCGGTAGAGGGCGTTGAACTTCGTACTCTGTGGAATATAAAACAGGTAACCAAAGCTTGTTTGAGTGTGCTGAATCATTTACAAAGGAAGAGCTGAGATAGACATGCCATTACGCCGTGTTCAAAGACAATATAAGCAGTTGTCGCAGTTTGAGAGGGGGAGAATCGTCGGTATGATGGAAGCTGGGTGGTCAGCTAGGCGAGTAGCTCGTCAATTAGGCCGGTCTGATTGTGTTGAGAGGAGGTGTTGGGACCAGTGGACCCGAGAGATGTCATGTACACGAAGACCAGGCTCAGGACGCCCTCGACAGACCAGTCATCGAGAAGACCACCACATCGTAAGAAATGCACGCGTACAGCCAACTGCTTCATCGGCCGCCATCCAGGCACAGGTAGCACCTTCACTAGGGGCCTCTGTGTCTTCTCGAACCATACGAAGGCGCCTGGCTGAAGGACAGTTGGTATCGCGGCGCCCACTACGTGTGCTGCCCTTGACGCCCACCCATCGACGCCTCCGTTTGGAGTTTTGCCGCGCACGAGGAAACTGGACTGCAGCGGAATGGAACCAGGTCGTCTTTAGCGACGAATCCAGATTCAATCTCGGCAGTGATAACAATCGTGTTCGTGTGTGGAGAGCCCGTGGTGAACGCTTCAATCCTGCCTTTGCTGTACAGCGACACATCGCTCCCACAGCTGGTGTGATGGTATGGGGTGCCATTGCCTACAATACACGGTCACCCCTAGTATTGTTCCGTGGCACCATGACAGCCCAGCGGTATGTTCATGAAATCCTGCAACCACATGTGTTGCCACTCATGCAACGGCTCCCAGGAGCCATTTTTCAACAAGACAATGCTCGGCCTCATACGGCAAGGGTGTCACAAGACTGTCTCCGCACTGTTACTACCCTTCCTTGGCCTGCCCGATCCCCAGATTTGTCTCCAATCGAGCATATCTGGGATCATTTGGGACGACGAGTTGGGCATCCCACGAGTTTGAACGAACTAGAGGCAAGGTTACAGCAAATATGGAACGAAATGTCTCAAGACATCATACAGAACTTGTATGACTCAATGCCCGATCGTATCGCATCGTGCATTCGCGCTAGACGGAGCCGCTAGACGCGCTAGACGCGTCCAACGGAGTATTAACTCCTCCGTTCTTTTGCCTTTTTCTCTGAAATAAATTATCCTTTTTCTTTGATTTTCTTATCATTTACTTATATCAAAGTAGTCATTACGTATGTAAAATTTCGTTTCATTTTGACGACTCCTTCTTGGTGCGCTAATTTTTTTGTCCATGAGTGTATTTCTGAAAACAGTTCACAGGACTTATGCATATGACAAGATTGTGTCATATATATGTTATATCAGTGTGTGTTGTTATTATATCAGAAATATTTAAGGTAAAAATTCTTGCAGTCTTGGACAGTTATTTATTTGTTGTTGTTTATGTAAGTTTGATTTCAATTGACATTTTGTAAAAGTATCTCTGTCCATTGTCGAACTTTATCAGATAAACATAGTAGTTTTATCGGTAAAAATTATTTCATATTATCATAAAAATATGACTTAGTATAGCTTTCGATAGTAAATGGGAGTCTAAACTTGGTTTACCACTCTTGAAAGTTATGAAAATAATTGAAAATTGCAAGTTAAAAAACATTTTATTTTTACAAAATTTTATACAATAAATAGAGATATAATACAAGCTTGGAAAAACTAAAATTAGAAAAACATGCTTTTTTTTAGAATACTAGAAATAAATACAGTGGAACCTCGATATATCGAACCTCAAGGGGAACGAGAAAACTTCGAATTATCGAGGTTTTCAATGAACCGAGGTTCGATCTATCGAAGGGATTTTTGACTGACTCCGATATAAAGAGGTTCACACTAAAATAATTGTATCCTCAATGCAATGAAAACTGATTTTATCAAAACAACTTCGATATATAGAGTTGCGGTCCCAAGCCAAGCAAACTAAAGATTCGAAATATCGAGGTATTCCTGACCAGTCCTTCGATATGTACAGGTAAAAATAGCGCGGGAGTGTTAGGCAGGTTCAGGGGGAATGGGAAAACTTCGATTTATGAAGGAGTTCGATTATATCGAGGTTCTACTGTACACTGTTTAATGACAATTAAACTTTTTATTAACTTTTTTAATAGAAACCTATGATTGTTGACGAGGAAATACTATCATTAAGCTGTTTATCTCTGGTCTTCTTTTTTTTTAGTCTATCTTCATGTCATGGTTTCCAGTTTCAAGGATTTATATTGTTTCTTCTTACTTCTGAAAGTGCTGCAATCTTTTCTTTACAATGCAAGTATTTTTAATCAGTGATTCTCCACCGTTGTCCGGTGAGATTTTTTGGGATAAACAAAAAATATTAATAATGCCCTCTTAAAATAATTATTAAGTTGATATCAAACATTTATGCCCTTAGGCATCAATCGAAAGTCTCACATTAATATAACAAAACTCCTTTTCGCGATTTCCATTGTAGCCCTCCAGTGAAAAATTGTATTAAAATATCCTATTCTAGTGTTTGTTACTTATATCTTTTAATATATTTATAATCAGCGATTCTCCACCGTTGTGCGGTGAGATTTTTTAGGAATAAACAAAAAAATATTAATAATGCCCTCTTAAAATAATTATTAAGTTGATATCAAACATTTATGCCCTTAGGCATCAATCGAAAGTCTCACATTAATAAAACAAAACTCCTTTTCGCGATTTCCATTGTAGCCCTCCAGTGTAAAATTGTATTAAAATATCCTATTCTAGTGTTTGTTACTTATATCTTTTAATATATTTGTAATCAGCGATTCTCCACCGTTGTGCGGTGAGAATATTTTGGGATAAACAAAAAAATATTAATAATGCCCTCTTAAAATAATTATTAAGTTGATATCAAACATTTATGCCCTTAGGCATCAATCGAAAGTCTCACATTAATAAAACAAAACTCCTTTTCGCGATTTCCATTGTAGCCCTCCAGTGTAAAATTGTATTAAAATATCCTATTCTAGTGTTTGTTACTTATATCTTTTAATATATTTGTAATCAGCGATTCTCCACCGTTGTGCGGTGAGAATATTTTGGGATAAACAAAAAAATATTAATAATGCCCTCTTAAAATAATTATTAAGTTGATATCAAACATTTATGCCCTTAGGCATCAATCGAAAGTCTCACATTAATAAAACAAAACTCCTTTTCGCGATTTCCATTGTAGCCCTCCAGTGTAAAATTGTATTAAAATATCCTATTCTAGTGTTTGTTACTTATATCTTTTAATATATTTATAATCAGCGATTCTCCACCGTTGTGCGGTGAGATTTTTTAGGGATAAACAAAAAAATATTAATAATGCCCTCTTAAAATAACTATTAAGTTGATATCAAACATTTATGCCCTTAGGCATCAATCGAAAGTCTCACATTAATAAAACAAAACTCCTTTTCGCGATTTCCATTGTAGCCCTCCAGTGTAAAATTGTATTAAAATATCCTATTCTAGTGTTTGTTACTTATATCTTTTAATATATTTGTAATCAGCGATTCTCCACCGTTGTGCGGTGAGAATATTTTGGGATAAACAAAAAAATATTAATAATGCCCTCTTAAAATAATTATTAAGTTGATATCAAACATTCATGCCCTTAGGCATCAATTGAAAGTCTCACATTAATAAAACAAAACTCTTTTTCGCGATTTCCATTGTAGCCCTCCAGTGTAAAATTGTATTAAAATATCCTATTCTAGTGTTTGTTACTTATATCTTTTAATAAATGAATAAAATTAGCAATGGAGTAAGTATTTATTTGAACTTAAATTTGACATCCTCCTGAAATATATTCCACTTTAAGGGGATGGTGGACATTACAAAGCGATTTTTGAAATTTTTACCTCAGACATATAAAATTTTACGTATAAATTCATTAAAGTATAACTGTATTAAACACCTTACAATATTTTATAAATATTTAAACTTTTTTTATATTTTAAAAATTGAAATTATTTATTTATTTTTTTAATGCTCCTTGAGATACAATTTTTAACTCCCCCCCTTAATTTTGTATTTATATTGCTTATAGATACATGTTGAACGGAGTTATGTATTACTTTGGGCTTTCGTCGAATAGTTAATTTTTGCGTAATAATTTTATGCTTGTAGTCTGAATTTCGTGAAATTTTTGTACTTTTCTACACTTAGGGGTCAGGCACCTTTTAAAGACCAAGAGACTCAACAAACATCCTATTTTCAATCACCAGTAGTTACTAAAATATTTTTTTAAGAAATATGAAACTTTTACTGTGAGTTAAACACTATTTCTTCTTTATAAATATTGCACTCAATTTTTTTGTAGTTTGAAGAGAAATTTTTTAATTTTTTAAAATTTTAACCATTGTTTATTTCATTGTTATGTGATTGCGCGCATATCTCCACAGCAGTTGGCTAGAATACCGTGAAATTTTATACACGTTCAATATAAACATGTATCAGTAAAATGACGAACAATTATGTCATTTCTACCTTAAAAATTTGAATTACGATAAAATTTATCAAAAAAATTTCTGAAATTGAAAAAAAAAACTAAATTTTTTTTTTTCTATGAAAAACTAAGAATTTTGTTTTCAACGTTCATCATTTTAAAGATATATTATGCAACTTAATTTTAAAATTAAAAAAATATGTATATTCATTAATATATGGACGCAAGTCCGCGCGCAATGACATAACATTGAAAAAAAAACAATGGTTGAAATTTTTAAAAAATTAATAATTTATCTTCAAGCTCAAAAAAATTAAAATCCATATTTATAAAGAAGAAAGTGTTTTTAACTCACAGTAAAATTTTCATATTCCTGAATAAAACATTTTCATAACTACTGAAGATTTTACATAGGGATATCTCTGTCGAATTTCTTAGCTTCTAAAAGGCACCTGACCCCTTAGTTAAACTTTGATAGTCTAAATGATGTCGAAACCTAAAATGGATACATAACTTTATTTTCGTGTATTACAGGACTCTTTATTATAAATTTTATAAAATTTCGTCAAAAATAATGACGCAAGGAGCATTTCAAGACTTGCAAATCTGGAAATGACTCATTTTGCGAAAAAGCCCTTTAAAAGATGTTTTTCCATCTACCTTTAATATTTATTTTGTTAAAGCCGCCAAGTTTTCATTTTACTTTTCACTACACATTTTAAATGCATTTAAGGCTCGGTGCACACGAGCGATCCGGTGTCGTTGCGGCACCGCAGTTGCGATCAGGCAGTACATAGAGTTGAACTAACCGACTCACACGGACGACGGCGTTGTTCAACTCTTGTACTGCCTGATCGCAACTGCGGTGCCGCAACGACACCGGATCGCTCGTGTGCACCGAGCCTTATTCTAATACAGTGACAGTGAAACCCCGTTTATCCGGGATCTCGTTGATTCGAATCTCCGGATAATCCGGATCTGATTTGCAGACATCTTTTTTAATGTTCACATTAGATAATAATTTTTAACTATGTTAGCAAGAACGTAACTATAAGTACGCCAAATATTCGTTTTTAGTTTGATTCAATGTACAGTCCCTGCATAGATTGTACAATAAATTACGGTAATAAAATGCTTTTTGTTGAGTTTAAGAAAGCTTTACTAGAGTGTCACAGGGCGTTGACTTGGATTCACTCAGAAAAGGTATATTTATATTTTTTAATGTCTTCTACGAAATACTATGTAATTTTGTTACAAAATATAGTTTTTATCGTAATAAACGGTAAGTCTGCTTAGTTAATGATTATTTTTGCTTATTACCCATATTACCTGGATTATCCAGCTTTTCGATTGTCCGGATTGCTTATGGTCCCAGTTAGTCCGGATAAACGAGGTTGTAAACTGAATCGTCGTGATCCGATGTATAAGCCACTCGTAATATTAATGTGGACACTAATACATGTCTATTTACATCTTGTTTATTATAAAATCAATATCTAGACTAATATCAATATATACACATTTGCTCCGAAGAACCATCATACATCGATCCACGGGCGCGGAGTTCACGGGCGCGAGACCCTGTCTCTCTCTCTCTATTCTCTCCGCTCGCCCGCCTCGTTTCGGCAAAGTCTAAGTTTAGTCTATTCATTTTCTCGCGGTCACCTCTATTTATCCCTTTTTCTGTCTTTCTGGAACAATCTAGATCTTTCCGTACCTCGTACCCCCAACTTCCGGTTCCATTCTACGTAAACCACCTACGGCGAATTTCACCGCCGTCGGCTTTCACTTTGTTGAATGCCGCTAACGGCCTTCACAAATCATTCTAAATGAGGTGTCAATGGTCCCAATTATGAATGCCGGACGTGGGTCTGACAGAGGTATTTCTGTATTTACATATTTTATAATTTTTTAAAAAAATTCTATTTGTCCAATTTTTGGTAATTTGAAAGTCCACCATCCCTTAATTTAATATTAAAAAATTGAAAAACAAAAATTCTAACGATGGCACCCCGAATTTCTAATCTCATTCCTTAGGGTGTAGCAAACATACAAATTTAGGAATCTCTGATTAATATTATACGCCATTTTTTTGTAGTAGTTACCAATATTTAAAAAGAAATTATTTCTTTTCAATTTTATATCATGTATATATACGCTCACAAAGTATCTTTGGGGTATAAAAGTAACGAAGGGTTTAAAACATAGTTATTTAAAAAGAAATGCTATTTTTTTTTCTTCGCGAAAAACACTGAAATTTTCAGAGTTCTATCTTTGCGCTTTATTCATCGGACTAGAATGTCCACGATTTCGCAAAATACAGACATCCTGAATCGGCTGGACTTAAATCCGACTTCAGGACTTTGTATGGATTTGTATAGACAGACTTTTCAGGGCAAAAAAGATAAACCTGACAGAGGAATGCATGGAAGTCGATATACCTTTTAAAGCACATTTGGACGCAAACAAATGCAACATTCGATTGAATATCCATTTCTCCCTCCTCCGTTCTATTGACACGTATGGATTACAGGGCGGTCAATAACGCTTTAGCTGGACACTGTCCAGCGGACAATACCTGGATTGAGGAGATCGTCCTTTTCTCCGGACGCTGGCTCCGTGGACTGCTCAAAACAGTTTTTGTCCACTGCTTTATACAAAATGGTGAATCGTTGTTCGCACCTTTTGTGCAGGGAGAGGCATGCAAAAGAAAGATTACAAGGTTTGCTTATATATTTATTTAGAAAGGAAAATGGTCGATTCTGAGAGGGACAGTGAAATGGATACGGGGACATTGAATCGTAGAACAGGAATGCCATCGGTACATTAGTGACTTGACGTTAGAGAAGGTCGTCATCTGCTTCATAAAATTTTATCTAAAAGGTAAAATCAAATGGAACTTTGAATAAAACTTAATGTTTATAAAAATTTAATCTCTTCATAAAATTAAAGAATATTTTTCTTTTAATTCGAGGTATTTAGGTTTTTTTGTATTTTTAACGTTAATTTTTTTTGAAGAATTTTTGCATTTTAAAGGAAATTTTGATTGTCATTTTATTTAAAAAAATCAAATTTGGGCCTTCAATTAAATTTAACATGATTCTTTATTTATTTATTAATGAAAAAAGAAGACTAATAGAACAGTAAAATAGTTGAAAAGTAGATTCCAGAAGGTGACGTGACGTCATGACAGGTTTGTATAAAATTATCAGGTAGTCATAAAAAATTGACCTCTTAGTGTATATCCTAATACCTGCAAAACCCAAGAAATTGGCTGTAGAAATTGGCAGGGCGTATGTTTCATTTGTGTGTTCATGTAAAATGAAATATATGTTACTTTGTTCTTTTTTTGTATTCATAGACTACAAATAGGGGTTTTGTTGCCTATATGAAATGACTAGATGATATCTCTATGAACACGTCTATAATCTGTTTACACATACTATATGAACTGAAAATTGTCGAAGCATATTAACCCTTCAGCTGGTGCTCCAATTTTTGGAACACCAGCAGGCGCTCGTGGCACCAAGTGCAACGTCTATTTTGACCTTAATTATTCCTTTTGTAATGAACTTTTTTTTCAAATTGAAAATAATAATTCTTTGTTTTATTGCAAGATATAAAATGTTGATAATACTGAGATATATTTATAATTAAAGGCCAAAGAATGCAGATACAATCGTCTTATTTCAAAACTGTCCGGTTTATTGGATATAATGACAACTTACAAATGGATTCCTATTATGTCCAAAAACCTAAAAAAAAAATAATAATAAGATTGTCCATCTTCGTGATATGCGGGATACCAAGTAATAGCTGCACATTGGATCGACTACATCAACTCCTGCCTTTGTCGTATTTTAATCCAGTATAATCGCTGGTTTACTATGGTTTATTTCCTGACTAACAATGAATGGAAAGGAATTCAAGGGTCAGAAAATCAGAATTGCATTAGAAAGGGTGTAGCTATAAATAGAAACTGCTTAGAACATTCAAACCTTACATGTAAAAACAAACCATTCAAAGTTACGAAAATGTTGCACTTTGTACATGGGCGCGCCCGAAACTTTGTTGTGTTTAAACGCCAAAGTTGATTTGCACAATATTGTCAGGTGAAGTGTATATACATACATATACATATAATATCATATTTCATCACACACACACACACACACACACACACACACACATACATACACACGCACTGAAGACCATTCACAAGCTTAGTGTAATCGAAACACATAATAAGGTGGAGAAAAAGCTTTAAGGTTGACCCTCTGTTCTGTGAGTCATATAAACAAGAAATTGAATCCTTCACGGTGAAATTGACCTTTCCGGTAAAGAAATCCCCGCTTTGACTGACTAGACTAAGCCGGCGGACCTCCCAGATTCTTACATCCTTTGGGATCTTTTTTGTGTAAGATACTCCGGCAAACAAAAACGATCCCAAGCGGGCACAAAAACATTGTGACATCCTCAAGAGCGGTCATTGCAGGGCTGCGACGCCACTTCGCCCCAAAAGAAGGAAAGGGGTGTAAAAAATTTTATTGTCCGCACGTGATGCCTCTGCAGACGGATGTGGTGACGAGCCTTCCTCGAAGTCAAAATGGAAGAGAGCAAGCAAATCTTGTGCAAAGGCGTCGTCGCGTTTAGGCATTGTGATGCAAATTAGGGGATGGGGAAAGCTTTGTCAAATTAACACGTGGGCGGGAGGAACAAGCGGCCGGGGCTCCGAGTGATGCCTGATGCACACACACACACACACAAAAAAAAAAAAAAGAATAGCGTTTGCTGGTATTTGTTTTCCTCGAATCAAGTTAAAATGCTATTCTCTCAGATCTATAAAAATGATTTAGGGTTTATGGCACTTGGGGCATTATTCGCGAAGAAAAGAAGAGGTGTAGTGTTGAAAGACGAAGTTTAGAGTTAATACTGTGAGAGGAAGCTTTTAAAAATCATGTTAGGGCAAGGGATGGGTCTGCTCTTGTCATACATATAGTAGACACACCAAAGTTAAAGGGCGCCCTGAGACTGACAAGTGAACCCAGTGAAAAATACTTTTTATTTTTTTCAATTTTTTTTAAAATTTTTTATATGCTTTCATATTTTTGCTTTTATATTTTAAGGGTAGTAAAAAATGAAAATTATTTTAAAAATGCGAAAAAATAAAAATATATTGAAAAGATGATAAAATTTTAATTATGAAAAAAGTTTAAAAATATAGAAAAAGTGGAAAAAAAATTTAATTATGAAAAAATTGAAAAAATATTGAAAAAAAAATAAATTTTAAATATGAAAAAATTAAAAAATATATTGAAAAAGGTGAAAAAAATTTTAATTATGAAAAAAATCGAAAAAATAATGAAAAAGGTAAAAAAAAATTCAATTATGAAAAAATTGAAAAACATTGAAAAATGTGATAAAAAAAAATTCATTTGAAAAAAATTTGAAAAAAAATATGGGGAAAACATGTGAAGAATACTTAAAAATAGTTATACATTATTTTTTGCATGTTTCACTCACCGTTTCATGAAAAATATTTTATAAAGGGTAAAAAAAGAAAAAAAATTCTAAACTGAAAGTATGAAAGCACAGTACATACTGCGAACTTAAATATTTAAGTTTAAGATTTAATGGTAGAAATAATGTATTTTTTTTTAACCTTAGATTCACAGACCGCACCCCACTTCAAGGTTTAAGTGAAGAAAAGGTAAATTTTTAATAGACCTGAAAAAATAAACAGTTTAATGCAATCTGCGAACCTAAACGATTAAATTAAAGGATAAGTTAAGGAAAAGTGTAGTTTATGGAAATAAACCTGTTATGTAGACTGTAAATGTAATCATTTAAACTCGCATTCAGATCGACACATCAAGGTTGAAGTGGGGATATTGTAAAATTCATGAGTTGGGGAGCGTAAAAATGAATTGCCAAAGCATAAAGTAAATATATATTGGGAAACATAAAAGGTTAAATTCAAAACCCGATTGGGAAAAAAGTTTCACTTTAACTCCTATGTTTGTAAGATTCATGATACTCCTAAAATATTAAATAAAAGCAGATATAAAAATTCAGTAGCTAGAATAAAAGAAGTATTATTTCAAAAAAAATTATAAAGCATATAATATTAAAAAATTTGTATTATAATAATTTAATATAGTCCAAGACGCTTTTTAAATGCCTTGATTTGATTATGATTTCTTTATTTAAATTATAATTTTAAAACATTTCATAAAACGACTGTTCAAAAATTATGGCTGAAGCATGGAAAAAAAGCTAGTTATTTTTTGCGTATTTTCACAGTATGATCAACGCAAAAGCACTTCTTTCTTCAATATATTTTATGCTTGCTGGTGAAAACGGTTAAAATTGAAAATAAAATTTGAAAAATAACGGAAGAAAAAATCTATATACAACTTCTCAATGCGAATAGTTCTGTGTTCCCGAGAATTTTTAACTGGGAATCATAAACGGTTAAATTCAAAACCCGGTTGTAAAAAAAAAAAAAATCACCTTAACTCCTATGTTTGTAAGATTCATGATACTCCTAATGTATAAGGGGACTCATCCCTTTAAACCTTCAAAAAATCAAATTTCACTTTTTTGCATTTTTAGAATATTTGAACATTTCTGAATCATTTAAAACAAACCGCGTTAAAATGTTTCGTCTAGAACAGGGGTGTCAAACTCAAAGGCTACCTTGGGCCAAACAAACAAGGTTTAACTATAGGTGGGCCGCAAAAAAATCAATATTAATAGAAACGTAGGTTTATTTGACTAATTACAGTATATTCAACATAAATATATGCATTTTGTTTAATAATAGCAAAAAAGAGTATCATTAAAAAACATTTAGCGAATTCTTCCTATGTTATTATAATTCTGCATCGGTTATTTTATTATATATTATTGTGTGCCAATATATTGGCCGGGCCGCAAAAATGTTCGTCGCGGGCCGTGAGTTTGACATCCTTGATCTAGAACATTAAAAACTATGACATGAAAGAAGCAGTTCCAATGAAAACATTACCAGTGTGGGAACTTTAGAAACTGTTTTCTGGAAATGATCATTTTGATGCTTGCGCGCACTGTATATTGAAAACTACCGCAGATATTGCTTTCATATTTTCAGGATAGGTGTATAATGATGCTACCAAAATATGCACCTAATTGTTTCTTAAAAAAATTATTTTACTATGAATTTATAACATTTGACTTGTAATTTTAATGGGCTTTTTCAGTTTTTTTTAAATCTGATTGCCCTGGAGTAAATATTTTTGGGTGTTTTAAAATTTAAATAGGTGTAGAAATATACCTAATGTTTTAGCATCACAAAAATGCAAAAATTGTTATTGAAACTTAATTAGTGTTGTTGTAAGTTTGCACGCAGTGTATCAGTATAAATTTGAAATTTTAAGAAAATACACTCACTTTTTACTTCATAAACAAAATTCTTATTTACTTGTAATAAAATTGATTCAGGGAAGTTTAGAGAACTAATACTGAAAATTTCATATATAATGGACAATATAAAAAAAAATTATAGAACTTCGAACAAACAGCAAAAATTCTGTCTTTTCAACTTGTGCAAAGGTGATGAGTCCCCTTTTAAAGAAAAACAAGCATAAAAATTCAGTAGCTAGAATAAAAGAAGCATTATTTCAAAAAAATTTATAAAGCATACAATATTAAAAAATATACATTATAAAAAATTAACATATTCTAAGAAGCTTTTTAAATGCCTTGATTTGATTATGATTTCGTTATTTAAATTAGAATCTCAAAAACATTTCATAAAACATTCTAAACATTTCATAAAACGTTCTAAAATTATGGCTGCAGCATGGAAAAAAAGCTAGTAAGTTCTTGCGTATTTTCACAGTATGATCAACGCAAAAGCACTTCCTTCTTCAATACATTTTATGCTTTCTGCTGAAAGCGGTTAAATATTTAAAATGAAATTTGAAAAATAAAGGAAGAAAAAAATATATACGACTTCTCAATGCAAATAGTTCCCGAGAATGTTTCAAAGGCCCTTTCTTTAGTCTTATTAATTAAACTGTAAATACATGAAGTTTTTTTTAGGGCGACTTATTAAATCTTATTCAAACTCTAACGAAACAGCAGTCTTCTGGCTTCTTACACTAGGGCTAAACGCATTTTTTTTCTCTATTTCAGAAGACTTTATTCAAATTTTGTATAGCGTATCTCTTAAAAAACATGTCTAGTGGGTGTTTATGTGCTCGGGAAAAAAACCGCCTCTTTATGCGTGGGGCTTCTATAAAGCTTGCATACTATATTTTTAATATTCTTTGCTTTCGAAACGCGTGCAAACTTTAAAAGAAACGATATTGTGCCGGCGAAGCTTTGCAAATGCGAATTTTTTGTGTGTGTGGGTAACGAGCAATATTAAACTTTTTCGTCCGAAACTCAGTCTAGTTTGTGCCAGGTCAAAAAAATAAATAAATAAATAAGGGAAGCAGAGGAAAGATATAAAATTAAGTTACCTATTTAAAACTAATGAATTTAGTCTGTAGGATTTTTTAATTTAATTTTAAAGGATTTGACTGCTTTAAAAAATTTTTAGACAGAGGGTAAATAACGAGTTTTTATAAAGAAAAAAAATAAAATTGTTTATCGAAGTATCGTAACGTAATAATACTAAAAATAACAGTCTAAATGCATTTAAACTAATTGAAACCTTTTGGTCAAATAGTTTTAACATAGCAAATAATAATGAAAAAGTAATTAATATGAATTTTTCTGCCTGTCACTAATTTTTTTCATGTTATTATATTTCTGGGTTTTTTCTTTATATTGTAGTATTTGTACACACCCACCCATGTATATATGCATACACACACACACACACACACATACATATATACATATATATATATATATATATATATATATATATATATATATATATATATATATAGTGAAACTTCTCTATTATTTTCTCTTTTTCTTTTAAATCTTTCGCAGGAAGGTACTGCGTCCATTTAAGATTTAATAATAAATTTCCCTTCCTGCAGTTTTGTTTTGTAATGCTGAATATAATACACACACACACACATATATATATATATATATATATATATATATATATATATATATAACATTACAATTATGCAAGCACATATACATAAACAAACAAACAGTGTGTGTGTGTATGCGTGTACTACATGTTCGTGCATAATTGTATTTATAATTAGATATACATTACATTTTATTGGCTTTTAAATATGTATTCTATTACATTTGGCTTTTTTTAACGCGTAGGGAATATAATCCTTTGCACACATACCTTCATACGACTTCTTAAAACAAGCAAAGTGACTATTTACGATGGCCTTTAATGACTTCAACACTCAAACGTACAGCCACCGAACACCGAAGAAATAAGCAACCGCAATTAATCTTTTGAAGGAAGATTCGTGTGTAATTTTATTTATTACCAAGGAAGTTGCTTCCAATTATCAGCACAGGAAACCAGTTACCTTTTGTTACACAGTGTTTGTCTACCTAAATCCATGTGTTACACGTCATGCAGTGACATCTTTAACGTTCGTTAATTATAAAGTTACCGTTGATGACATGGCTGCGGAGGATTCCAAGGCCATGCTTGGAACATCTCGTAAATCTTCCACCACAAAACGTGAATCGGACAATAAATCACGGATAAAATGGTTTTGTTAGTTAATTGAATAAGAAGTGACTTCTAGATGTTAAACTACCATGGTAATTAATATTTTTGGTTTCAAAGGATGACAAATTTAATGATTTCAAAAGATGAGTGAAGTAAGTAGCTTTCCTTTATGAGTAATTATTCGGGAATAAAAATAGCATGTTTTAAATGGTATACACGTTAAAAAAATGTTTTTGCTATTCATGTAAAAGTTAATTAAAAATCTGAAAGTTATTTAATAGATCTTAGTTGCTATTAGTTTTTGAAAGGTTCAGTAGGTCGGGGACATATATTATCAAAGGGAAATTAGATGATTTTTGTTACCATGGTTACAAATACAGTAATATCTCATGGTGTTCTTATTCCTGATGTGGGTGCTTGACCCTACACCAAACCATGGAGGTTATGCAAAATTAGTTTTGGAGCTATTGTTGCAGGGTGGGAGAAAATATCTACGTGTTCGGTACTTTCCAACTGCTGATCTCACACCTTTTCGTCTTTACGGAAGATTTCCTTGAGTACAAATGTTCGTAAGCGGAAGGAAACCCGAAAAGGGTTTCGTTTTTAAGGAAGACTTGCATGAGTACATATGCTCGTAAGCGTGATGAAACCCGAAGAGGGTTTCGTTTTATGGAAGTTTACCATTAGCAGATGAGTTCGTTAACGGAATAAAACTCGAAGAGGATTTCGTTTTTATGGAATTTTCCCATTAGTACATGTTTTCGTTAACCGATTAAAACCCGAAGAGGATTTCGTTTCTGTGAAAGTTATCAGCTGGTACATGAATTAGCTAACGGAATGACAAACGAAGAGGATTCTGTTTTGATGGAAGAGTTCCGTATGATTGTTAATGAAATAAAACCCGAGAATTTTCACTTCTTTTTATAAAAAAAATGGAAGAAAGTGCAACTACCTCTTCATATATTTTTTCAGTAGAGAAAATGGAAATGTTAGTGGCCTGCTTGTCTTGATAGGTTCGGAAAATGTCATTGAATGACCCTTCTTATATCGCTCACAAAGTATAGAAGATCTTATCTAAAATAAAGGAAATATTAGAGTAGTTATCTGGCAAAAAGTGTAAATGGTGAGGTGTCACTTAGCTTCACTTTATGCTTTCATTCTGTTGTAACTCACCCTTGAGATATATCAATTTTAATCATTCTCACTATCTGCGAGAAAATAACCAGAAATTGTTACAGCGTGATGGGACTGTTTCGTAACCGGAAGTTTACGCTAAGTTTTAGTGATGGACTTGTAGAGGCAGGGAGAATGAACAAAGTATATCAAGTACTTCTTAAAATGAAAAAAGGTAGATTAAATTACCTTAACATTTAATAAATAATGTAGATGAGGTTCCCTCTGACTATATTTAAAGACTTACCACTTTAGAAGAATCAATTTTGATCACTCTCGTCGTTTGTTTTTTTTAGAGAAAATAACTGAAATCTAGTCTTTATAAATGGATACCTTACAACAGTGCAAAACACATACAAAGCATATCTCATCTAATCAAAGCTCAAAAGGCAAATAATTTTACCTTAACAGCTCTTAAATTTGTATGCACGGGAGAAGCTTTCTTAATTTTTGCTCTACCATATTTCACCTTTTGTTATAAGTCACATATAAGACAGATATCTCAGATCTATCCAGAATCGAAAAAAAAAATAATAATACCGCAACTTAGAGAAATGTACTTTAGTTTCTCTTCCATTGTGCTTTCATTGTGTTTAAGTTCACATCTGACAGGAATCTATTTAAATAATTCTCGCTATGTCTGCGAGTGGACATTCGAAATTGTCCCTACTAGGTATAAGATTTCGCTGACTGGCTAGCTTACTGCAGTGTGAAACTTTTACAAAGTATATCTCAGACCTATCCAAAATTTAATAAAAGGATATATTATGATCATAACAGCTAAAAAATGGTGTTATTTAAGAGAAATGTACTTAGTTTCTCTTCAATTATACTTTCAATTTGTTATAGCGGATATTCGGTATGAATCTATTTTAATGATTCTCTCTTATTTCTACGAGATGATAACAAAAAATGTCTCCTCTAGATATGTGGCCTTCCTGACTGGCTAACTTACAGCATTGTAAAACATTTATAAAGTTATATCAGATTTATCCAAAATTAAAACATCAAATAATATGACTGAAAAAAGCTAAAAAATGGCGTGCATGAGAAAAATGTTCTCTTTCATTATACTTTGTTACAGTTCACATTTTATTCTCGCTATTTCTGCGAGAGAATACCACAAACTGTCCCCTACTAAGTATACGATCCTTCTGACTTGTTACCTTGCTACCTTTACAAAGTATATCAGATCTATTTAAAATTTAAAAAAGCAAATAATATGACCATAACAGCTAAAAAAGGGTGTATATGAGAGAATTAGTTTCTTTTGCATTATATTTTTACTTTGTTATAACGGACATTTGATATGAATCTAATTTAAGGATTCTCTCTATTTCTGCGAGAAAATAACCAAAAATGTCTTCACTAGATATGTGGCCTCCCTGACTGGCTTACAGCAGTGTAAAACCTTTACAAAGGTATATCAAATTTATCCAAAATTAAAATAGCAAATAATATGACTAAAACAGCTAAAAAATGGCGTGCATGAGAAAAATGTTCTCTTTCATTATACTTTGTTACAGTTCACATTTTAATCATTCTCGCTATTTCTGCGAGAGGATAGCACAAACTGTCCCCTACTAAGTATACCATTCTGCTGACTAGCTACCTTGCTACATTTACAAAGTATATCAGATCTATTTAAAATTTAAAAAAAAGCAAATAATATGACCATAACAGCTAAAAAAAGGGTGTATATGAGAGAATTAGTTTCTTTTCCATTATATTTTTACTTTGTTATAACGGACATTTGATATGAATCTAATTTAAGGATTCTCTTTATTTCTGCGAGAAAATAACCAAAAATGTCTCCACTAGATATGTGACCTTCCTGACTGGCTTACAGAAGTGTAAAACCTTTACAAAGGTATATCAGATTTATCCAAAATTAAAATAGCAAGTATGACCGAGACAGTTAGAAAATTTTATGCATGAGAGAAATGTTCTCTTTCATTATACTTTGTTATAGTTCACATTTTAATCATATCACAATTTCTGCGAGAGGATAACGCAAACTGTCCCCTACGAAGTATACGACCTTGCTGACTAGCTACCTTTACAAAGTATATCAGATCTAGCCAAATTTTTTTTAAAAAGCAAATAATATGACCATAACAGCTAAAAAATGGTGTATATGGGAGAATTGTACTTAGTTTCTTTTCTATTTTATTTTTACATTTGTTATGGAGGACATTTGATATGAATCTGATTTAATCATTTTCGCAATGACCGCGAGAAGATAACCGGAAGCGCACGTTACGTGATGTACGATCATGCTGACCGGCAACCTTGCCGTAGCGTGAAGTACGAACAAAGTATATCAGATCTTTCCCAAAATAAAAAAAAAAATGCAAATAATTTCACCCGTAACTGCAAACAAAAGTTGCTAATAACAATGGCCATCATCCGGGCACCTGTCGCGAGGGCGAGTTCTTTGAATGCTGAAGCTCGCTGCATAAAATCCCCCTCCAAGGTTAGGATCTTGAAACAAAAGACCCTCACCTTGGCAACGTCTGTGGCACTACGACTACAAACAAAAAAACAAGTAAAAGTCTTTTCTTTGTAGCCATTATAGAAAACGAAATAATAGCGACAACAACAAAAGATAACGGGGACACAATGGGTACCGTTGCGTCACACAGGGTGTGTCCCTCAAACTGGGCATTGTTGGAACAAAACGTAGCGCATATTTTCTTTGTTGTAGCTTTGTTTTTGTCTTTGGCGGTTCGGTTTTTCGAGTGACAAAGATTTGGGGAGGTTTAGCACGAACGAGTGGAGTGCGGGGTAAATGATATGCTGTCACTTTACGGGCCAAATGTTTGGTATCGGGTAGGTTTTCGCTTTTGTAATAATCCGTTATAGTGCGGATCGGTATGTAATTAAGGTAACAATATGATTTGTTATTTTTCGCCGGGGTATTGTTCGCCAGAGAATTGCAGCGTCTCGAAGCTCGGATTCAATTTTTAGGAATATTTTCATTAAACTCTTCGGGGAATTTGTGGCTGCAGGAGAAAATGTTTCTTGGAAGGAGTAAAGGAGCACAGATGAGTTGTTAAACTAAAAAAAGAGGCTTTACCTAGACAGTCTTAAGAAATAAATAATGTATTCATTGAAAGATAGAAAATAAAATTAATTAAATACGTTTTGACACTAGAGACATAAAAAATTGTATGTTCCTATTTCTGCATTTACCTAGACAGTCTGCAAGCTTTACATAGACAGTCTTATAAAATTAATTAAATATGTTTTGACACTAGAGACATAAAATTTGTATGTCCATGTACCTGCATTAAAACTGTATGTCTCTGTTCCTGCATTTACCTAGACAGTCTTAAGAAATAAATAATATATTCATTGAAAGATAGAAAATAAAATTAAACAAATAAGTTTTGACACCAGGGACGTAAAAAATTCTATGTCCATGTTCCTGCATTTACCTAGACTGTATGCGAGCTTTACCTAGACAGTCTTAATAAATAATGTATTCGTTGAAAGATAGAAAATAAAATTAATTGAATATGTTGTAACACTAGAGACATAAAAAATTGTATGTTCCTGTTCCTGCATTTACATAGGCAGTCTGCGAGCTTTACCTAGACAGTCTTAAAAAATAAATAATGTATTCCGTGAAAGATAGAAAATAAAATTGATTAAATATGTTTTGACACTAGAGACATAGAAAATTGTATGTCCCTGTTACCTAGACAGTCTTAAGAAATGAATAATGTATTTATTGAAAGATAGAAAATAAAATTAATTAAATATGTTTTGACACTAGAGACATAAAAAATTGTATGTCTCTGTTCCTGTATTTGCATAGACAATCTGCGAGCTTTACCCAGACAGTCTTAAGAAATAAATAATGTATTCATTGAAAGATAGAAAATAAAATTAATTAAATATGCTTTGACACTGGAGACATAAAAAATTGTATATCCCTGTTCCTGCATTCCATTAATTAAAAACTCCCAAAAAATTATAAACTTCAAACTCTTCTAACTTTACTTACTCTACTTGATTCTCATCTTTCTTTAAACTAGATAAAAATGTCAATTCTCTCGCTTTGAGTTCATGAATATAACTTTTCCTTTTTTATGTGAAATAGAGTTAATTTGAATTAAATATTAAAAAATTAAATAAAAGTGAAGTTAATCAATAGATTAAAATAAATTTACTCATAAAATTTAAGCAAATAATTAAATAAAATTAAAACTATTTTAAACTGTGTTTAAAATTTTAAACTTTGAGGTATTTCATAAGTAAAATATAACATCTTTGGCTTTGCTTATAACTCTCAAATACAATTTGTTCCCTTTTAACTTTTTTAACTTTATCTGATGATTAATTCTAACTAATTATTTGATTAACTTTAAAAAGTTTTCTCCGTTTCGTTAATATTCTGTCAGTATGTAGTCCGTTGTAGCATTATTGATTTTACGCTTGAAATTATTCATGATTTTTCAAACAGGAAATTCACGCCCAATTTGGATTTTAGCTGTAAAACTAAACGAATTGGCACTAGTGATTATAATTACTGTTAACGCTCTGTTTATTTTCTGTTAGTACGTTATTAGTTACAGCATTGTTACTTCTGAGATTTTAGATAAGTTACGTCTCACTTAATCGTGATTTTCGCTGTAATATTCGGTGAGTTGATAGGTGTTATTTCAGTTATTTATCTTTATATTCGGGTTCTCTTAGTTCCCTTTTCTTTAAGTTTACTTTTATGTAAATGGACCTTAAAAAGGATTAATGTCCATCCTTTAATGAAGGATTGTTATAGGCCAGCATGTGATTATCTTAAAATTTTATCTTTCAGAAAAACTCTTTCGTCTAATGTTTTTGTTAACATTATTGAAAGAGTAATACTGTCATTATTCTAAAATATTTATGGTTTTCTTTCACACCTTTTGGATATGTCACCTTATACACACACACATACGTATATATATATATATATATATATATATATATATATATATATATATATATATATATATATATATATATATATATATATATATATATATATATATATATATATATATATACATATTATGCAAATGATTTATTGGCCTTATGCCTAGCACTTCTGTTGAACAATGAAAAGTACAAGATTCAATTACGGGACTACTATCATTACTAGCCCCTACAAAAGTAATATAATATAATTTAGAAAAAAGTTGGAGATAAAAATAGTAAAAATTCAAAAGTGGAAGTAATTTAAAAATCCGTTATTCATGCGATTTCAGAAAGTAATAAAAAACTGACTGTTGCCATTTAAATAATTGTAAAGTACTCATAAAAAGTATGACACCAGGAAACAATCTAGCAAGTTTACTATTTGAGGATGAAATGCAAATGAAAACCATATGAAAAATGACTAATTTTGCCAGTTATAAAGAAGACAGAACAACTCAGCAAAATATATTCAGGTTAGGAAGATTGTATGCAGATCACTGGATTAAAGGTAGATTATCATCAGGAGGTCTCAATTACGGGTTAAAATATATATTCAGTAAATAAATAAAGATATTACAGTCGAACCCCGTTATAACGAACTCGGTATATAACGAACTCACGGATATAACGAACGAAAACTTTGATCCCGCCTTTTTCCTATTGTACGTAATTTAATTAGTATTGTTTCAGTTTAATGTAATTGATTTCATTCGATTTAATTCATTAATGATCATTTTAAATAGATTTTATCATTTTTCTTTAATGCATCAATATTGAATACACATTGCAATTAATGAGTTATACATATTGTGAACTCTTAGCAATTTTCTTAACGGTTCGGATATAGCTAACCACCGGATAAAGCGAACAAAACCTTTGGTCCCTTGAAGTTCATTATAACGCGGTTCGACTGTATAAAGTTGCGTATTGCGTAATAATGTCACAATTTAAAACCCTGTAGGGTCCAA
The DNA here is from genome assembly GCA_907164885.2 of Dolomedes plantarius. Taxonomy (NCBI): domain Eukaryota; kingdom Metazoa; phylum Arthropoda; class Arachnida; order Araneae; family Dolomedidae; genus Dolomedes; species Dolomedes plantarius. The sequence goes on from OU015499.1 coordinate 14,796,162, forward strand.
ATCCGCAACTGAGGAAAACAATTGTTTAATCTAACAAACTTTCCAGAAAACATTTCGCATTATTCAGCTACATACCGAATTATTAGGTATTTTCAACTAACAATTTTTAAAAATTGATTTGAATGTTAGATTAAAGTCAGTCACATACAAATACTAACGGAAGTTACACAAAAAACACTAATGAATTCTTTATTCTTTATCAAAACTTTTCAGCTGAGAAACTAACAGGCGTTTCATTCACTCAAACTCTTAGTAATTCCTCCTGATGGTTGAATGCATCGATCTTTGCTCTAATATCTCACAAGAGCTTCGTTGCCTGCGGACGTCCACTATCGGACTTTATCCCAAATCCCATTGTCAACCCTTAGTGTCCACAAATTGAAGACTTATTTAATAATGTTTTGGAACGTATATTTGCTAAGAACTTTTGTCTTGCCTTTGACAAGCAATGGCTTGAGGTAATGTTGGCAGTAAGTTATGTTATTCCCAACATTCCTAGTTTTTGGTGGAACCAATTTATAACTGCCTTCACATTGAAGTTGGGTCACTCCGAGTAATCCAGGTAAATGGATTTACTGCCTCGGGAATTTGTTCTACATGAAGGTCCACAGTACCACGTAGTACATAACGTTATGTTAAATATTAGCTTCTATATAAAACCGTAAGCTGTGATATCAAAATGAAAGAGCGAGATAAACATTCTTGTACATTTATAGTTTTTTCACGCCAAATACTGATATGAACTTCATTTATATTAACCATAATTATCAGCGTACAATTAAACCTCGTTTATCCGGACTAACTGTGACCATAGGCAATCCGGATAATTGAAAATCGAGAAGATCCGGGTAATATGGGTAATAAACAAAACAAAATTCTTAACTAAGCTGACTTACCGTTTATTACAATAAAAAACTATGTTTTGTAACAAAATTACATAGTATTGTTGACAAGACATTAAAAAAAACTTTTCACGGGATTCCTTAATAAAGAAATGTCTAGTAAAGCATTCTTAAATTCAACAAAAAAGCATTTTATTACCATAATTTATTGTACATTCTATGCATGAACTGTACGTTGAATCAAACTAAAAAGCGAATATTTAGCAAACTTGCAGTTACGTTCTTGCTATCATAGTTAAAAATTATTATCTAACGAGAACAATAAATAAAAATAATGTTTACAAATCTGATACGGATAAACGAGGTCTTACTGTAGTTAGAAGTTCTCTCTCATCACGGGCTCTTCAAAATGCAATAGCCGACAAGTACACTGGAAGAAAAATTACTTAAAAAGCGGAAATTCTGTAAATTTTTACTCACGGCTGATAATTTTCACTCCAAATATTCACAGTAAGAGCCTAGTTTCTTCAACGATTTGCGGCACAAAATTTATTTAACAAACTCCAGTTTTAAAAAAAATTTGTAATATGAAAAATGATCAGCCACAGATAAAATTTTCACCCACTTTGAGGAATCTTCAGTATGGTATGGCCTACAAATACGTTGTAGGCAGAATTATTTAATAATGTAACCTCTCTAAACTTTAACTCATTTCCACTCAAAGCAGCCTATAACGATAATAATCCCATTTCTACCTTGATTGGCATAACAAAGTTTGTATAGCAAAATTACAATAAAAGAAACACTTGTATAATAGGTAATTAACCTACTCTCATTAAGAGATATTGAGTTGGAGGGTATAGCTGATAAGTACGCTGATGGCAAAACTGTTCAAAAGTTACCTAAATTTTTATTTGCGCTTGATAATTTCTAATTCGAGAAGTTTGCAGTCATAAAAACCAATCGTCTTCCATGATAAGAGTTACAAAATTTTAATTTAAATAGAAATTTGTAAAATAATTCATTATCCACAGACTTGGGTTTCAACCTCATTTAGAATAAGGTGTAGGCGATAGTCGAGACTGATAATTTCCAATTCGAGAGGCTCTAAGTGATAAAAACCAAGTTTCTTCCATGATAAGAGTTACAAAATTTTTTATGCCATAATCTGAATTTAAATAAAAATTTCTAAAATAATTAGCGATAGACTTCGGTTTCACCCTCATTAAGAGTGTGGTGTAGCCGATATTCGCGAAAAATAATTTCCAATTCGAGCAGCCCCTAGTGATAAAAACCAAGTTTCTTCCATGATAAGAGTTACAAAATTGTTGTGCCATAATTTGAATATAAATCGGAATTTGTAAAATAATTTATTAGCCACTGACTTTAGTTTCACCCTTATTAACAGAGTGATGCAGCTGATATTCGTGGCTGATAATTTCTAATTCGACAAGCCTGCAGTCATAAAAGCCAAATTTCTTCCATGATAAGAATCACAAAATTTGAATACTAAAATTGGAAGTTACATAAAATCTTATTAAATAATTAATTATCCAAAGACTAAGCTTTCAGTTTCATTTAGGGATTCTCAATATAGTGTAAACAGACTAAAAGTACACGAAGGCAGAGTTATTATTTTGAAGGCGGAACTTTTACCCTCGATTGGTAATTTACACTCCAACCATACCACAAAGATAAGAACCAAGTGTTTTTTGATAATACAAACTTTAAATTTTAATACAAACTTTCAAAATAATAACTAACCGTTTAAGGGACATGGAAAACGATTACACAGAATTAAGTAAAATAATTTCAACATTACAATTTCAAGTAGAATATCTTTTTTGCTATATAACTTTACTGATTTTTTTTAAAAATTTCTCCCCAAGAAGATTCAAATATGTATTTTTCTCGTCTATGTAAAGAAGTCACTGAATAAATAAATAATAATAAATTGTATTATTTTAAAAACGAAACTTTTACTCTCAATTGGTAATTTACACTACAAACATACCACAATAAGAACCAAGTGTTTTCTAATAATACAAACTTTAAAATTTAATGAAAACTTGCAGAATAATAACTAACCACTTACAGGTAGAAAAAAATAAACATTACGCAGAATTAAGTACAATAATTTCCTCATTACAGTTTAAAATAGAATGTCTTTTTTACTATATAATTTTACTCTTCTTTTAAATTTTTCTCCCCAATGAGTTTCAAATATGTATTTTTCTCGTCTATGTAAAAGAGGTCACTGAATAACTGAATAATAATAAATTATATTATTTTAAAAGCAAAAGTTTTAACTTCAACTGGTAATTTACACTCCAAACATACCACAACGATAAAAACCAAGTGTTTTCTAACGATCTGCGATACAGACTTTAAATTCCAATAAAAAATTGCAGAATAATAGCTAACCACTTACGGGAAGAAAAAAAAAACATTACGTAGATTAAGTACAATAATTTCAATATTACAATTTCAAATAGAATATCTTTTTTGCTATATAATTTTACTGTTTCTTTCCTCCCCAAGGAATTCCAAATATGTATTTTTCTTTTCTATGTAAAAGAAGTCACTGAATAAATAAATAATAAAAAATTGTATTATTTTAAAAGCACAACTTTTACCCTCAATTGGTAATTTACACTCCAAAAATACCACAATGATAAGAACCAAGTGTTTGCTAATGATCTGCGATAGAAAGTTTAAACCTTAATAAAAACTTGCAGAATAATAACTAACCGCTTACGGGGGAAAAAAACATTACGGAGATTAAGTACAATAATTACAACATTACAATTTCAACTAAAATATCTTTTTTGCTTTATAATTTTACTGTTTCTTTTCCTCCCCAAGGAATTCCAAATATGTATTTTTCTCGTCTATGTAAAGGAGGTCACTGAATAAATAAATAATGAAAAATTTTATTTATTTAAAAGCGAAACTTTTACTGTCAATTGGTAATTTACACTCCAAACATACCACAACAATAAGAACCAAGTGTTTTCTAATGATCTGCGATAGAAATTTTAAACTTAAATAAAAATTTGCAGAATAATAACTAACCGCTAACGGGAAAAAAAAAACATTACGCAGATTAAGTACAATAATTTCCACATTATAGTTTCAAATAGAATATCTTTTTTTGCTACATAATTTTACTGGTTTTTTTTTTTTTTGTTAAATTTTTCTCCCCAAGGAGTTTCAAATATGTATTTTTCTCATCTATGTAAAATAAGTCACTGAATAAATAAATAATAAAAAACTGATTTATTTTAAAAGCGGATCTTTTACTCTCAATTGGTAATTTACACTCCAAACATTAGAATATCTTTTTTGCTATATAATTTTACTGGGTTTTTTTTTGCTAAATTTTTCTCCCCAAGGAGTTTCAAATATGTATTTTTCTCATCTATGTAAAATAAGTCACTGAATAAATAAATAATAAAAAACTGATTTATTTTAAAAGCGGATCTTTTACTCTCAATTGGCAATTTACACTCCAAACATACCACAACAATAAAAACCAAGTGTTTTCTAATGATCTGTGATAAAACTTTAAATAAAAAAGAAAAAAACTTGCAGAATAATAAGTAACCGCTTCCGGAAAGAAAAAAAACATTACGCAGAATTAAGTACAATAGTCTCAACATTACAATTTCAAATAAAATATCTTTTTTTTCTATGTAATTTTACTGTTTTTTTTCCACTTCTCTCCCCAAGGAGTTTCAAATATGTATTTTTCTCGTCGATGTAAAAGAAGTCACTGAATAAATAAATAAAAAAAACTTGTATTATTTTAAAAGCGGATTTTTTACTATCAATTGGTAATTTACACTCCATACCACAACGATAACAACCAAGTGTTTTCTAGTGATCTGCGATACAGACTTTAAATTTTAATAAAATCTTGCAGAATAATAAGTAACCACTTAAGGAAAGAAAAAAAACACTACGCAGAATTAAGGACAGTAATTTAAAAATTACAATTTCAAATAGAATATCTTTTTTGCTATATAATTTTACTTTTTTTTCACTTCTCTCCCCGATGAATTTAAAATATGTATTTTTATCGTCTGTGTAAAAGAGCTCACTGAATAAATAGAAATTTAAAAAATGCTTCTACATTTCAGTACATTTTATTTAATTCAAAACGTAACTATTCATCCTCAATTAACCATGGAACGATAAGAGAGTTTTAGTTTTAATCAAATACCTTTCCTCTTCGCATTTTTACCCGACCATTTTTCTTTTCCTTTTCATCCTCTCCTACGGCTTTTCTCTTTTAATAACCCTAATTCGGTGATAACCGTAATTACTTCATTTGATACGCGCACCGTGGCATCATCCGAAGCACGCGCTTGCTTCCCGATTGTTGCGCGGAGTTCCGACAAAATTAAAGAAAAAATTAAAGGGGAAAAAAAAAAATCAGTGTTGTTGTTACAGGTGTATATACCGCTCCGTTAACCCCCCCCCCCTCCCCCGTTTGTTCTCTCGTCACTCTCTCCCTACATCCTCGAATTTTCTGGGGAACACTCCTTGAAAAGCAAGATGTGGATTCCCAGAGAATTCCATTCACCGGTTCTTTTGTACAAAACGGGAGAGCGCGGGGGTGGGAGGGGGGAGAGGGGGGGGGGGAACGCATTCGAAATGAAACCGTATGCATTTTGCCTTTCTTTCGAAATGGATATCTGCATATGCACGTTCCCTGCCCCCTCGCTTCTCCGGTACCCCTTTCCATCCTTTTGTGCTGTAGGAGCCATTTTATCTCGGAAAAATAAAGTATAATCGAAACGAAAGAGGCATATATATATAGATATATATATGTATCTGCGAGAGAGAGAGTTGGTGTGCCGAGTTAAAAAACGCAGAAAAACCTTCCAAAAAGAAGCCTAATTTGCCGTCGGACCGCTGCAAACAACATAATGCGGCCCCCTCACGACAATGGCAGACTCTCTCTTGTTAGCGAGGCTCTAGGCCATTGAAAAGAATGCCTTTTGAGTCCGGGCCCCCTCTAATGGAAAACTCCACAAAGAGCATTCTGTGTCTCTCTTGTGTGTGGCCCTTTGGCTGCATGCTACTGACACGAAAAATTCAATTTCTTGCGCGAAATGTTTATATCGGAAGGTAATATTAAAATGTTGTTGTTGTCGAAATGCTGCTTAGAAAATAATAGGCCCCTTTGGATCAGTTACAGATATATTACCTTGTACGTTTTATTTTTCGAGCAGTTTTTTTTCTCCCCCGCGTCTCTCTCTCTTAGCAACCCTTTTCAATTGGGATTTCGCTCACAAAGGGAATAATGTTGAAGATTTTGCCGTACGGCAATGGGGCTAATAGCCTGTGTAACGGGTACTGCAAGGCCTCACCCTCGGCCATCTTTGATTTGGGATACAATGGGACGATGATGGTTGTTATGGGAGTTTGGGTAATTCCTCGGAGACGCGTGTCTCGTTTGTAAGAACTTCATTACCCATGTGTCATGTCGGGCACGGGGAGATGGATGTATTGCTTTCGCTTCTCCCACGGCATGTCGTTTTGAACTATGGAGTGCTTTCCATTAATGCTGCTTTAGAATAAAAGATAACAAAGAAATAAATATTTAAGTTTATAACGTTATGTTTATAATATTAGAAAAAAAAATTTAGAATAAAACACAACAAAGAAATAAATGTTTATGTTTATAAAATTATGTTTATAACATTTATCTTTATAACATTAGAAATAAACATTTCGAATAAAACATAACAAAGAAATACACGTTTATGTTTATAACATTATGGTTATAACATTTATGTTTATAACATTTGAAAAAACATCTAGAATTATTACAATATAACAAAGAAATAAGCGTTTATGTTTATAACTTTAGAAATAAAAGTTTAGAATAAAACGCAACAAAGAAATGAATGTTTACGTTTATAAAATTATGTTTATAACATTTATGTTTATAACATTGGAAATAAACATTTAGAATAAAACATAACAAAGAAATAAACGTTTATGTTTATAACATTATGGTTATAACCTTCATGTTTATAACATTATGGTTATAACCTTCATGTTTATAACATTAGAAAAAAACACTGAGAATACAACATAACAAAGAAATAAACGTTTAGGTTTTTAAAATTATGTTTATAACATTTGAACTAAACATTTAGAATAAAACATAACAAAGTAATATACGTTTATACGGCTTCCTTAAAATTGTAATCCGGGTAATATGGATAATAAGCAAAACAAAATCCTTTTCGATACGAAAACAAAAATAACTTTTCACATCATTTCTTCACAAAGAATTGGTAAGTCTAGTAAAGCTCTCTTAAACTCAACAAAAAGTATTTTATTACCATAATTTACTGTACAATCTATGCAGGAACTGTGCATTGAATCAAACTAAAAAGAGAATATTTGGCGTATTTGTAGTTACGTTTTTGCTATCATAGTTAAAAATTATTACCTAATGTGAACATTAAATGTAAATAATGTCTACAAATCTGATCCAGAATATCCGGAGATCCGGATCAACGAGGGCTGAATAAACGACGTTTTATTGTACGTATCTTTAATGTTGTTTTAGAATAATAAGTACAAATATTTTTAGAAATTAGTACGGTCCGTTCATATGAAAAACATAGAAAAAAATCGCTGAAAATTGATACAAAAACAAAAACAACCTTATTAGACACGATGGTAATTTGATAAGGCCATGCCAAATCCAACAGATGGCGCAACTGAACTAAAATTGTTGCATGTCAAAATGTAAAGATTCGATCCACAATCTGTGATTTACAGCCATACTTGTCGGTCAACTCATGTTACTGTTCACTCGCCGGAGAAATCGAATTCCGCGTATTGATACGGAGTGTTCAATAGGGTCTGAATAAAGAATGTCCGTTTAGAGGGGTGGCTGGGTAGAAGAGTTGTCCTGTATATATATATATATATATATATATATATATATATATATATATATATATATATATATATATATATAATATATATATATATATATATATATATATATATATATATATATATATATATATATATATATATATATATATATATATATATATATATATATATATATATATATATATACTGGGGAAACTAAATCCAGACTTAATAAATATTATGGAAAGTCTGCACCTTCGCTTAGAATGGCTAATAAGGGGCTTTTTGAATTTTGTCGTGGCTGAATGTGCACAAATGACTTGCAATGTTTTGGTCACCGTACTGATATCACTATGCCTTCAGTTATTGAAAAAAATCATGATATAGTGTTGAAGGATAGACGGTTAACTGTGCGGGAGATTTCTAAGGATGTTGGTATCTCATCAGAGCACGTACATAATATTCTACATGAATATTTGGACTCGAAAAAGCTGACGGCAAGGGAAGTGCCGCGTTTGCTAACAATCGATCAAAAACGCAAAAGAATGAACTCTTTGGAGCACAATTCGGAGCTGTTTCATGCAAGTGAATTTTTGAGTCGTTTCGTAACAGATGATGAAACATGGATATTTCGCGACAAGTGAGAGACGAAAAGATTGTCAAAATAGAGGGGATGAAGTAGGTGAACCCGAACCAAAAAGCTCAAACGGTTCCTTTGGTAGGAAAGTTTATGACCACTGTTTCTTGCGGTACCCATAGCATAATCTTTAATGACTACTTCGACAAGGGTAAAACAATCCTCGGAGAGTAGCTTGCATATTTACAGGATCGTTTAAATAGTGAAATTAAGACCAAAAGACCCTTTTGGGGGAAAAAGAGATCCTTTTTCGTCATGATGAGGCTCCGGCTCATTTTTCTGCGACTAGCTGAACACCCGTACTTCGCTACGGCGTACATTCAGATTAAATACAATGGTCAATGTATGCAATTAATGCCATATATATATATATATATATATATATATATATATATATATATATATATATATATATATATATAATAAATATAACGATCAATGTATGCAATTGATGTAAAAAAAACGAAAAAATATATTTATAAAAAAATCGTAACGGATATTTTATAAATAAAATAATGTAGAAGAAAATATTCAGATTAAATCTAATAGAACATACTAAAGAATATAGTACAGTTAATATAGTGCAGTTTGAGGAACATTTCTTTTACGGTATTTTAATATTTTTTTGGATAATGTCCAATCATCTGCCGCAATAGCAAGAAAAAAAAATTGCTTATTTCGTTGTTATGAACGTGGGGCAAAATTAGTTTAAAGTATCCCAAAAAGAAAAGAAACCACGTGATCAGCATTTAATAAATTTAATTCGGAAAATGAATATTTAAAAATTCACCAAAAATCAGAAAATGGAGGTAAAGATTCGAAAAGAATTTCATTTTAAAGGAATTTTTATGATCTTTCTCGTGATGCAAATTTTATAGTCCTCGGATTATTATTTTAAATACAAACTTTAAAGAATGTTACAAAAACAGCTTAAAAATTTAATTTAAAAAAATCTAAGAAGAATTTTTCAAAAATCTCCCTTAGTGCACCCCTACACTATAAGAAGAATCGCCATGCAAAATTTCATCCCTTTAGGTTCAGCGGTTTGATCTGTGCGTTTTATGTCACTCAGTCAGTCAGTCAGTTACGGAACTGTTATATATATATATAGATTATGATAGCAAAACTGTTAGAATTACGTTACGAAATGGTTCCTTAAGCTCCCTAATTTTCCATATTTGGTCCTATGGGACAACTAAATGTTTCCAAATTTGAAAAAAAAACTTTCATCAAGACAGAAATTGACATCCAATTCCGAAGTGATTGGTGAAACAAACGCTCATTCTGCACAGTTGGACAAGTCTTACTTTATGGGATAAAAAAAAGCTTGAAAATCCTTGGATCAAATGTATCGACCTTTTTGGAAATTATGTAGAAACTAACTAAATAAAAACTCTTTCAAAATATGTCGTTTTTCTTATTTTTACACGGACTTACGAAATGGGACGGAGCAATAATATACCTAAAGCAATAATATTTTTAATCTCTATTGAAGTAATTTATAAATCATTTTGAATTTTTAAAACACTCTAGCACCATTCCTGGCTCCTTATGAAGAAGGCTTGTTTTGAATTTTTTCCCCTGCTGAATTTTTAAGTTTATTAATCCTTTAAGCCAGTTAATGTCAAAAATTTTCTTTTATCTTTATAAGAAAATTTATATTGCGGAAAATACAAGTATTTTTTTTAAAACTAGAAGTCGGATTATACTGAAAATGAAAAAAAATTGTCGAATAACAATATAATAATTTAAAAGTCTGAAAATATAGTTTTTGTTTGTTTACCCTTAGTATAACGACTAAGAGTTTTTTTCACTTTTGATACATTACATCCTTCATTTGACTATCCAAGGTTCGGATGATGAAGATTGTCTTTGAATTTTTTACTGCAATATGCATTCAGGTTATTATTGCTTTGAGTGTACTTTTATTATAAAAATGCTGGTTTTAAATATGGAATACATTAAAGGAATAAAATTTAGATTAAAGAGCAAATTATTATATTTTTTTTAAAATTTAAATAATCTGTTTGTAAAGAAAATAGAGAAAAAATAGCCAAAAAAAGGCTGACTATAGATATAAAGTAAAAATATCCTTAAAAACAATAACATGCGTAAAGAAACAATATATTTTATTCACTATTAAAGCAATACAGAACTCAGTTTGAATTTCAAGGCTTTGAAGACAGCTTTCTTTGCTTTTGGTGAAGAATTCTCTAGTAGTGAGTTTTTAAGGATGTTATTGCCTTGAGCCGGTTATATCATGTAAATGTTGTTTTAGAGTATGCAATACATCGCATGTTAGAGTAAATAAATATTGTTTTAAATTTAATTGGTCATTTTTTATGTTTGAATTTATTAGTGAACACAATTTATGAAATTATAAATCATCCTTAAATTAATTAATCTCTTTCCATTTATAAATAATTCTAATTAATACATAATTAAAACAGTGTACATAAATCATAAATATAATTTTTCTTAATACTTTTCTAACTATATCAATGAATGGTTTAAATAAAATATGCTCTTGAAAAAAAATAACTTTCTTAATCTGACAAAATTTTTGTTCAAGAAAACACAATGCAATAATTAAAACAAGAGGTTCATTATTAATAACACTAGTTACTCTTCTTATCAAAAATGTATTTATATCAGTTTTTATTCTAAAATTCTCTATCTACGTTTCCGTTCTTTTGTTTTCGAAATTAGCTTAATTATTATTGTTGTTTTAAACTAATTAATGTATTCCTACCTATACAGCCTGTCAATGAATGGTTTAAACACAATACAATCTAGAAAAGAAACTTCTTTACTTAAACAAAAAAAAAATTTTCATGCAAACAAAAGGCAAAAAATAAACAAATAAAGTACTAGAAAGAAAAATAATGGTTCTTTTATTGATAAAATCTCATTTTATTTTCTGCAAAGGTATTTAAGCCAGTCCTTTTAATTGAAATATTCTATTTATATTTGAATTCATATGTAGTCAGACTTTATACATCTATAAATATTGATCGAAATTGATTATGTACAGCTTTGTGTGTAGCCAGGCTCTGAATGCATTTATAGGTAGTAGTGAAAAAAACAAGCCCTCTAAGATAGACAGAAATTTATTCAAAGTCAACACATTGTTAAAAATAAATATCTAAAGTGAAATATTAAATGTAAAAATGAAAACTCATCTATTTTCAGCATCACATTTTAGTCCTCTCAAAAATAAACTAATTTATATAAGTTTAAAAAGAACCGTTTCTTTTCTTTAAAGATATGCAAGGAAAAAGGCAGGTGTCCAGGTTAACAAAGATTTGCTTGTGTTAAAAATAGTTTCATACGTGGAAAGTTTAAGAAAATAATGTCATTTAAAAACATTTTTACAACTTCATAGGATAAGAATTTTTACTGCAGGAAAAATACTCTGTAAAAATAATAAATATTAAATGCAAATATTAAATATAAAAGCAAATTAAAAATAAAAGTAAAATAATAAGACATTAAGTAAAAGTACTATTACAGACAACTTCAGTTTGCCCCATCTTATTTACGTGAAATGTCATCCCTTTAGAAATAATCATATCTTTTCTTTAAAAAGCTTTGTTTATTTTTTAATAAACGTTACCTGGTTAAAGAAATGTATCAAGATTCAGTATGAAACCTTTCTACAAAAACTAATTCTTGCCAAAATAAGAAGTTTGTGAGAAAGAGTTTCAATCATTTTTACTTTCAAAATGAATAATATTTATATCTCATAGACCTAGTGTAAAATGAATAAATTAATTAATTTAATTAAATTAAATTCAAAATAGAAATAAAGAATATTTAATTGATAGCTGTAAAACTTTACTACCGTTATCATTAGTTTTAAAAAAAAACATTTTGGACGAATATACTGTTTGTGCTTGAATTTATTTATAGTAAGAAAATATGCATTTTTTCTGTATGGCTTATAATACATTGTACATGTATAACTATCTCTCACTGAGTTAATATCTCACTGAGTTGGTTTGGTTATAAATAACTGTAGAAAAATATAACTAGTCAAAATTTTTGTTTAAATCAATTGCACTGAAAGAAATTAAAGAAATAAAATTAAATAAAAAAATTTAAATCCTGTATTTTTTTAGTTGTTAGTATAATGTGACCTTCAGTTTTTTCACAACCCTTACCAGTAAAATAAAGAAATTCGTATAAGCATACATAATTTTTTTGCATTAATGAAATGGTATCTAGGAGAGAAATATGTCGTTAATAACTAAGAAAGCTTTCCAGAAATTATATTTTCTTTCCATTGAAAGAAATATATTGCATAGAAAACTTTACTTTTTTAAATGCAATTTTTTACAAATATTATCAAGAGCAAATGTGTCATTCGTAAAATATTAGATAAACTTTTGGTGAAATGAAAAATGTTTCTTGTTCTTTTTATGAAATTTACCTTTTTATGAATACTATTTCTCATTATTTTACTACATTATATAGGTAAATAAATGCAAAAATACTTTACTGAGTACGCTTAAAATTATTTTAATTCAGTTAAGAAATGAAAATTAATAATATCGATTTTACATGTGAGAAATGTGCAGTTTTTTATTCTGTCTGTAAATATAGTTTTTCCTTCAGAAAACCTTTGAAGCAGTAAAGCACTGTTACATTCCATTACTGTACCTTTATATTCGTAAAATAAGCAGAATCAATTAAATTTAAGTCTTCATTCGCCTATAGCCTTTGTTATATTTTCGTTATTCTTTCACAGTTTTGAGGTTCACAACAGCCAGGATAATACCTTATAAATTTATTGGACCGTCTGAGAAGAAAATTCTAATTTTTTTTTTGTTTCGTAAAAATAAACTTTATTTTAATCTAATTCACAATAATAGTTGCTTTCAATAATCAAATTATTTGTAATTCAACAGAATGATCTTTATATTTACAGTTATATTATTCTTATCAGTACAATACATGCAATTTAACAAAATTCTCATAATTAACTCTTACATAAGATGTAAAGTATAAGATTAAGATGTAAAATAAGTTACGATGTAAAATAAAAGGGCAGATTTCAAACATCGAAAAATTAGCTGAGAGTTAAAAAAAGCGACGGATTGATTATAAAATTCAATAAACTTTTAACTCAACAAAATGCTTATTAAGTTTACTGCTATAGTCTACATTTTAGTATAGTCTACTTTTTGGTCCTTTTTATACAATAAAGGACAGACAACAGAATGATCATTAAATTTACAGTTATATTATTCTTATCAGTACAATACAAGCAATTTAGCAAAATTTCTTATTATTAGCTCTTACTTTACAGTTACTATGTAAAATAAAAGGGCAGTTTTGAAACAACGAAAAATTAGCTGAGTTGAAAAAAATGATTGATTAATTATAAGCGCAATAAACTTTTGACTGAACAAAATGTTTATTAAGTTTACTGTTATAGTCTACTTTTTAGTACATTTTATACAATAAAGGACAAACAATAGAATGATCATTAAATGTACAGTTATATTATTCTTATTAGTACAATACATGCAATTCAACAAAATTCTTATTGTTAAATCTTACTTTACAGTTAAGATGTAAAGTAAAAGTGTAGATTTAAAACAAAAAATATTAGCTGAGAGTTTTGATAAATTATAAAGTTCAGTAAACTTTTAATTCAACAAAATGTTCAATAAATTTACTGTTATAGTCTACTTTTAGTACATTTTATACAATAAATGACAGACAACAGAATGATCCTTAAATTTACAGTTACATTATTCTTATCCGAACAATACATGCAATTTAGCAAAATTCTTCTTCTTATTAAATCTTACTTTACAGTTAAGATGTAAAATAAAAGGACAGATTTGAGACAAAGAAAAATTAGCTGAGAGTTGAAAAAAGAGTTTGATTAATTATAAGATTCAATAAACTTTTATCTCAGCAAAATATTTATAAAGTTTACTGCTATAGTCTACTTTTTAGTACATTTTATAGAATAAAGGATAATTGATATCGTCATTAATTACTATTTTATAATTTGAGTAGAAAAATAATAAAACACATTTGAAACAGTTAGCTTAGTAATGAATTTAATGATGCTGTTAACCTTTTCTAACCTAGACCATTTTTAAAGGTGTGAATTCCTTCTTTTAGTACATTCAGGATAATAAAATCATATTCAGCGAAGAATCCAGAAATTCTAAAATTCTTGTAAAAATCCGGTACATTTCAAAGCAAGAGAAATTTCATTTTACAGACAGCAAACCTGAAATTCATATCTATCTATCACAATGTTCTAGTTTATAATTAGCTGTATAACCTCCTTTTCACCTCTATGAGTTCTATGATTTGTCTCTAGCTGTTAATTGTGAAATGCCGTGGGAAGAATCATTATTGGTAAGTTACTGGTGCAGGGACGTAATCAGAGGAAGGATTTTGAGGAAACAACCTTCAAAGAAGCTTTCGGGATCAAAACAAGATCGACAAGCTCTAAATGAGCAGCTAAATGAGCCTTTAAAAAAATTCTAAAACTACAGAGCATAATTCATTAAGTAAACGACTGTGTCAAATGTAACGCGAAGAGAATTTGTCCAAAATTGAACGGCAGAAACAAAATATAAAGATTATAATAGGAGTTACCGAATCACACAGTTAATTAAAATCAAAGAGAAAACGAGTAGGCCTTAATATTAAGTGAATCATACTCCATCCTTTATAGATATTAAGGTTAAATTGAACGTTAATTATTAAAAACGACATACCTTTTACACAACGTAAAGGAAGGTAAAAATTAAACATTTTACGGTACATAAAAATTTATATAAAATAGATATATATTGAAGTAACAAATAAATACTGTAAACATGAATTATAAATTTAATAAAATTTAAAAAAGATAAAATTTGTTGAATAAATTTATTAGTATTACTCTGTGTTGAATAGATTTTGCTTATAGACTTTACACTTTTTGGCTTTTTTTAGATAATCAGATTGTCTTCATTACTACGTTTACATATATGACACACACACACACACACACATATATATATATATATATATATATATATATATATATATATATATATAATTAAAAACATTTATTTAATCACATAATTACTCTGTTGTTAGTGAATGGACCTGGCCTATTATATATATATATTAATTATAATTATATATATATATATATATATATATATATATATATATATATATATATATATATATATATATATATATATATATATATATATATATATATATATATATATATACTAGTAGTATAAATGATATAGTATGAGCTGTTGGTGCGATACTTGACTGACTGATAATAATTTGCTTCTGAATAAATTTGAGGAATTCAAACTGGGAACTCTGAAAGAGATGAAAAGAGAAATTAATACGACTGTTATCTCTTATCTTTCTGATGTACAAAATAATTCATGTTACTATATTGGTCATAAAAGTAAAAAAAAAGTTCCATTTCTCCACTTTTCTTTCCACCCTCATCCACTCCCACCCTAAAACTGCACTCATAATTTTAGGGTAAGCACGAGTAATTTTCTCTGCGCTTTTATGATATTCATTTTATGATTGCGATATGGTACTTGTACAGAAATTTGGTTGACAGCTATTTAATCTTAAATGTATCACCCTCGAAATTTCCCCTTAATAAAACGGTAAAGAAACAACCAAAAAATGATGAAAATATACTTTTATTCCTCGCATAAAAATCTTTTATACTTAACATTTTATTTACGAAGTTTGTATTTTTTCGCGTACTAATATTTTTTTGCCATTTATTAAAAACATTTTAGCATTTATTTAAAATTGTGTTTTTTCAATATCCGTCAGTGTAAGTGTTCTTGAACTTGAAATTTAAGAGACAAATTTAAGTGGGTACTTCTACAAAAAATTTTTTGACAGTTATTTAACCTTTAAATGCATCACCCTCGAAATTTCCACTTAAGCGGTAAAGGAACAATTAAAAATAACGAAAATATACATTTGTTCCTCGTTTAAAAATGTTATATACTTTGTATTTTATTTAAGAAGTTTGTAATTTTTTGCGGAATAATATTTTTTTCCATTTATTAAAATTTTTTTAACATTTAATTAAAATTGTGTTTTTACAATATCCGTAAGTGTCAGTGTTCTTACATTTGTAATTTAAGGTACAAATTTAAGTGGGTACTTCTAATAGAAATTCGATTGACAGTTATTTAACCTTAAATGTATCCCCCTCGAAATTTCCACTTAATAAAGCGGTAAAGGAACAAAAATAATGAAGGTATACTTTTGCTCCTCGTTCAAAGATGTTATATACTTTGTACTTTATTTCAGAAGTTTGTAATTTTTCTCTGGATAATATTTTTTGCCATTTATTAAAAAAATTTTTAGCATTTAATCAAAAATGTGTTTTTACAATATCCGTAAGTGTTTTTACACTTGAAATTTAAGGTGCAAATTTAAGTGGGTACTTCTAAGAGAAATTTTATTGAGAGTTATTTAACCTTAAATGTATCACCCTCGAAATTTCCACTTAATAAAGCGGCAAAGGAACAATTAAAAAATAATGAAAGTATACTTTTGTTCCTCGTTTAAAAATATTACATACTTTGTATTTTATTTAAGAAGTTTGTAATTTTTCTCGGGATAATATGTTTTGCTATTTACTATAAAAATATTTAGCATTTAATTAAAAATGGTTTTTTTCAATATCTGTAAGTGTTCTTGCACTTGAAATTTAATGGATAATTAATTACTTAACTTTAAAAATATCTCGGCTGAAATATAATTTAATAAAATGGCAAAAATGTAATGAAATAGTAAAGAAAATATGTTTTTTTCCCTGGTTTAAAAATGATGTATTTTGTATTTTAATTTTGAAGTATGCTATTTATTTATTAATTTATTTTTCATTTGCCGTTGAATTAAAAATAAATGGCAAAGAAAGCATATTTTATTTTTATTAAATGGTTTATTTTATTATCGTTGATTTTTATTAATACTATTTTTACCGAAAGAAAATAAAAATTTAGTTAAAAAATTATTTCAAAAATCACTCAAGAGCTTCGTAAAAAAAAAAAAAAATTGCTGGTTTCGAAAAGCACTAGCTCCGAAACTCGAAGCGTTCTGGATGGCCATAAATGGCGGCCCGTCGCACCTCATCACTTTCGCCGTCCGCTAATGGCACACAATGGCCACCGTCGCCTTTCTCCAGCCTTTTCAAAGAGAGGCAATGCGAAAAACCGGCAGTCGCATCTTTTAATGTTTTTCTGCCGCGATAATGGGCCGAAGGCAGATAATGCACTTGAAGCGATAGTCTGCGTCTTTTGTGCGGCCCCCATTGTCTTAAAGTAAGAGTTTCCCCTCACCAATTATCCCCGCACTAATTCAAAATATTTGTTCCCGGAGCGATCTTTTATTTGCTAATTGTGAGTGCCATTTTGCGAAGGGGGATGTAATTAGAAAGGAATTATTCGCAATGAACGCTTCAATTTCTGGTAAGAAATAACTTTGCGACTGGCCTTTTGTCTTCGCCTCGGTCGTGGGAGCCGGCGCGCAGACGACTGGTGCAAGTCGGAGGGGGGTTCGGTTTTTTAAAAACTTACCATTATTTTTTTTTTTCAAATTTCGCTGTAATTAGAGTTATTCCGAGTTAAGGTATCACTCTAATGAGCCATTATAGTTTAGTGATGGAGTTTTGGTGTATTCTTTGAACTTTATGAAGTTTATTAATTATGACATATTGGTAACTTGTTGAAAAATGATTGAAATTTGTTTTATATTTATGCTTGTTAATTTTTGTTCTCTTCCTGGAGGGAGTTCCTTTGAAGATTGCATTTTTGAAGTTTTTTCGCCTTTGTATTATCAATAGTTTGTCATTAGAATTCTTAATACGTCTATTTGGGTACATGGGATGCCTCTAATGCATCATTCTGATTAAATCGGGGATATTTGGCTTTTGCTTTCAGCTTTTATTTAAACGTGTTAGTTATTTAAATTAATAATTTATCAAAAATGTAATCGGAGTTTTATATTTGTGTTTCCAACTTTCTATTCTGCGTAAGGCAAGGAAATGGAGAAGTCTGCCATGGCTGCCTTGGAGTCGAGCAGCTTCTTCAGTGGGTACGCAGTGACGTAAGTTTTGGAGCACCAGAAATTTATTGTAAAATTACATTAAATTTCAATTTTTTAATACAAGTTTGAATTAAAATTTTAATTATTGTTTTACTAAAGTGTCATTAAAGTTATCTAGCTGTCTATATTTGGGCTATATGATATCACTCTAATAAAGGTCCAGGCCATAACGATGGATGCTAGAGCACATTCTTTGTACTTTACCATAGTGTCATTAAATTATCTAGTTGTCTACATTTGGCTATATGATATCACTCTAGTAAAGGGTCAGGGCATAACGATGGATGCTAGAGCACATTCTTTGTGCTTTACCATAGTATCATTAAAATTATCTTGTTGTCTACATTTGGCTACACAATATCACTCTAATAAGGGGTCAGGACATAACGATGGATGCTATAGAACATTCTTTGTGCTTTACCATAGCGTCCTTAAAATTATCTAGTTGTCTACATTTGGCTATACGATATCATTCTAATAAAGAGTCAGGGCATAACGATGGATGCTAGAGCTCATTCTTTGTGCTTTACCATAATGTCAGTCAAATTATCTAGTTGTCTACATTTGGCGATAAGATATCACTGTAATAAAAGGTCAAGGAATAACGATGGATGCTAGAGCTCATTCTTTGTACTTCATTAAATAAATTTGGACTTCTTACTAACTAAACCAATAATAGCGTTTAAAATTCACTATTAGTAAATCGGTTCTCTAGTCAAGTTTGTAAGATGTAAAACCATTTTCTTTGAGTTATAAAGTTCTGCAGAGAATAGCGACGTGGTGTACAGTGAAAACATTGCCATTTCTCCCTACAGAAAAACTACGCAGGCGATGGAGGGGGTGATGCCAAACTGAGCAACTCAATTTTAACAAGAGGACAACAACCGATATTGATTTCACTGTTCATTAAGATTTATTATTATTATTTTTTACATCATATTCTGGAGGGGAGTGTATTTCAAAGATTATATTTATCTCTTCATATAAAACTGTATTAAAATAATTACACATTCACGACAATTTTGTTTTCCTTTTTAAAAACAATTATTTGCATTGGAGTTAGAATATCAATCACTTGCTAAAAATTAATAAAAATTCAGGCATTACTCTAATGATCCCAACAGTTATTGACATAGTTTCGGTGTAATCATAATTATATATTAATAACTTGATAAAAAATGATTGAAATTTATTAGATTTTTATCTCCCTTTCATTATTTTTCTCGAACTGGAGGAGGATTTTTTACAGACTGCGTGTTTGGAGTTTTCAATAGAATAATTGGTCATTTGAATAATTAACGTCATTTTTAGACGTATGGTATGCTTTTGATGAAGCATCAGAATTTAATGATTTGGCTCATACATTGAGCTTTACATCCTGTTTCGCACCACTTAAATATTCATTATTTAATAATTATTATGTATCAATTATGTGATAATTTAAATAAATAATTTATCAAAAATATGATCTTAATTATATACTTTATTTGCTTAACATTTGAAAATATTTTATTTGCTTTCCAGTGAATGTACGCATAAGGTTGTAACCAGTTCTTAATTATAATTTTTAAAAGTTGCACTAGTATAAAAATCTTAACAGTTTTTTAATTCAATATTAGTATAATTTTTATTCCATTTGCATTTGAATATTTGAATATATATTGTTTCACATCCTAAAGTGGAATTTGTATCATGAATTAAACAAGTAGTGGAACAGAAATATATATATATATATATGTATACATGTATATACATATATGATATGTATATATTTATACATATATATACATATATATACATTATTCATGAAAATTTCTAGTTTATTTTGAGAACTACAAACATTCTTTAAATGTATTCTTGATTTAATAAATGTAATAAATATGTAGTTATCTCTTCCATTTATCAATTCTCCCTTCACTTAAATAACTACTAGCTAGCACAGGAATCGAATACCGAAGCTTCACATTTCCTGACAGGTATTCGGGACCTTTAGGCCATGTCATATTCTCCACTAATAAGCCTCTTAAATTTTACTATTTATTTTGTTTTTTTGCCATTTGAACTATTAATCCGTCTGCATTTGACGTCACGGTATTCCTGTATTAAGCTATCATAACTTCGTACTTCATAAAACGTGTTCTTTATAATTTATTGATAATACGTTGAAGACTGACTGAAATTTATATTAATGTGCGGTATGTTTATTGACTTCCTGGCTGAGGACAATCATTTAAGGACTGTAGCCAACCCATTTAAATTCAACAAAGTATTACATCTAAGGGATGATGAAACAAGTTCTAAAATGTATTCCATTCAGGAAGTGCATTTTATAGCGTAGTATAAATTTTCAATAATTTTTTTACTTATTTATCAATACATCATGTTTGTTGCGCTTCCTATGCAAAGATTGGAGATGACGTAATTTTTTTTCATCAAATTTTTACTTTTGATTTCAATCCAATGTTGTTTTTAAACATGAATGTATTCAGACATATGTAACTTAATGAGTCCTCATGATTTAGTGATTGACTTGCTTTAAGCTTTTTAAAGCTTATTTTTTGTGGTGAATTGACGACATCATAAAATATGATTATATTTGTTGATGCATTTTTATTTCACTTCCTGAAAGGGGTTGCGTTTTAGAGCTTATAGTCACCATTAAAAATTAAACGTTCTAAACTTTTACACTTGGAATTAATTTCGTTTTTTTAAATTACAAAAATTACAAAACTGTTTAAATTTCGACCTAATATTGCAGCCTGACTATCCGCAATAGATTTGAGTTTTATGAAGAGTGGGGTTTAGGATACCTTAAAATTTTTAATGAATGATTCCCATTCTTCTTTAATACTTTAAACTTTTAAGTAATAACTCATATTTATATTTAATACTATTTAAAACTTTTAATGAGTAATTCATATTCGTATTTAATACTATTTAAAAAATTTAATGTATAATTCATATTCATATTTAATACTATTTAAAATTTTTAAGGTATAAATCATATTCATATTTAATACTACTTAAAACTTTTAAAGAATAATTTATATTCATATTTAATACTATTTAAAAATTTTAAAGAATAATTCATATTCCTATTTAATACTATTTAAAAATTTTAATGTATAATTAATATTTCTATTTAATACTACTTATAACTCTGAAAGAATAATTCATATTCATATTTAATACTATTTAAAATGTTTAATGTATAGTTCATATTTAATACTACTTAAAACTTTTAAAGAATAATTCATATTTGCATTTAATACTATTTAAAACTTTTAATAAATAATTCATATTCATATTTAATACTACTTAAAACTTTTAAACAATAATTCATATTCCTATTTAATACTATTTAAAATTTTTAAAGAATAATTCATATTCATATTTAATTACTATTTATTAACTTCATGCTAGAGAAAGTATTTTTGTAACTCTAAGAATCTCTTAAAAATTGTATTTAAGTTCTGTATTTCAATAAAATCATTTTGACGGCTCTCGTCTGCATGATTATAAATATATCTTATATACAGTGGAAATATGATATCACTTTAACGATATTTTACGGTGGGTATTTACAATCTTGTGAAGCTATATGAACAGTAATAAATATGATATATTGTTAAAACTTTGTAAAATATTTTACAAAATTTTTGCGATTCTTTCTTGTTTCACTTCTTAGTGCGGAATAAATTTTAAGACTTATAATCGAATCTTAAAAGATATGTTTCAAATTTTTACAATTCTTTCTTGTTTCGCTTCTTAGAGTGGAATAAATTTTAGAACATAATAAAATCTTTAAAGATATGTTTAAAATTTTTACGATTGGAAATTAATCTTTTTGTTTTGTTCTGTTTTGTTTTTAGTTCCTCTGAATTACGAAACTGTCTGAACTACGAGTCCAAGTATCACTGTAATCGGCTAGCATAGCTCTGAGCTTTATTGGTGAGCAAATTTCCTGTTATATCATTCCTTTGTTTAAAATTTAATGTCCGTCTGCTACTGGGTATGTAAACTGTAGCAAGCCTACTTTTAGTCATTCGCACAGGTTTTTCAGAGCATTGAAGGAGACATTGACATATGACAAGTTGAATTTTACTGATCTAAGGAAATTTATAGAAAGTAACTCATCCCAGTAGGAAAATGTGTGTAAAAAAGATTAAAATACTCTTTATCCTAAAAATAACTTACCATCATGAATTTTTAATAGTTCTTCAACAAATGAGTCTGATTTTTTCTATGACAATCTATTTTTTTTTCTGACGCGAAATCGGAGTATAGGTTGTAAAAGAACCTTAAAACAATTGAGGCGTGTATGTGTTGGGGCAAGCAAGGAAACACAGAGAATTGGCCTTTATCATACATTTATTTAACAATACTAAAATATCCTTTGAAGTGAAATTGATAATAGAATAAGGTTCCCCTTCATATTATCATTTAATACACGAGGAATCAGAAGCAGTGGCAAACTATTTGGTCAAAGTAATTATTTCTAGGATCTATCGGGAGGCACTTACTACTGTTGAAGAATACAGCGATGAATGACTTCGTTGACAGGGGCCCATATCATGTCATATTCAGCATCATTATTTCGGATTCCAGGAACTTCCGCTAGACTCAGAGACAGTTCAATCGGCACTCTATATCGTCCGAGCTGTAGGGAACACCAAGCGCAAAATGTCGACCTTCTCTCGTTTTTTTTTCTTGGAGGGGCTGTTGTCCGTTTACCGCGGGCTTTTTGGCCGGCCCCTTTTTCCCTCATTTGACAGTGGGCTGCTTTTCTCTTAGTAGTTCCTGTCCCAATTGGTCCCTTATTTTACTGCTCCTATTCACAGTCTACCAAGTACCTCCCCACCATAATTTTCGTTAAAATACCACTTTGACCATTGTCTGAAATTTTTATTGTGGACCATAAAATAACGTCATCATTTATCTTGCAATATTTATAGTCTTTTGATCGCTATCAATGGCCACACAGACAGCTTTTCTTTTACGGCAGCTTAGTGTTCAAGTCTTTATTTTTTTCCCTCTGAAGTTATTATAAGAGTTTTATTCTTGACCGTCTTTTGACCACACACCGCGATGAGTTACAACATTCAGCCCTTCTACACGGAGCTCTTAGAAAATTGGGGAATTTTTGTGCAGGCATTTTAATATTGAAGATGAAAGAAAATGAGCAACATTTTCGGCATATTACGCTTTATTATCTCAAGGAAGGTAAAAACGCAAATAAAACACAAAAAAAGATTTGTCCAGTGTAATTCCGTTTTGGGAGGATGAAATTATGAAGTTTCCTGAAAGAGGGCAGAAGGTAGTGGAACAAAATGGGGGACATAATGTTCAATAAAGTTATAGATGAAAATAAAAAATATGTCTTTTATTTTTACTGAAAAACCGAACGAACTTTTTGGCTAACCTAACAGAAATTATAAACAGGAAATCCAACGTAAATAAAGCACAAATAGCAGTAAGATGCAATTTTGCATACGGCCGTTCTGAAGCTACAAAAGAGCTTCTTCATCAGTGCAAAGAACTTAGTGGCAGCTCAAAAAAGCCGAAAACTAAGCCGTATGCAAAATTGCATCTTACTGCTATTTGTGCTTTATTTACGTTGGATTTCCTGTTTGTTCCTCGAGCACAAAGGTTTTATCTTTTCTTTTCATAACAAAAATTACTCCTACAGATGTACAAGGCAACGGCTAAGAGATGAACGCTAAATAACGTATTTTTTTTTATATTTTAATGTAAGTTATCCCCATCAAGTTTTGCCAGCAGGTCGATCGTGAATGGTTTTTCGATCGATTGCAACCACTTTAGGATTTTATATTCCCAATTTAACTTCTTACTGTATTTACGACATGACTCTATAATAATGAGTTTGCTTTGATTAAATGTTTATGAAGGTTATTTAACCTGCTTTCCGATCATACGGCAGTGTAAGTACGGAATCAAAAAATCCAATGCATATCAGTAAAGTAAATAAAACTATTATGATTTACGAAAAAAGATGATGAAATAATTGAGTATTTGCAATCATTTAAAACAAATTTGAATCCAAAATAAGAAACTAGTTGAAAAAATCTTATCTGAAAATCGACTTTATAATGTTAAAATCTCACTCGTCACGACAAAAAGACTTATAGCCAAAAATAATCACGAACTCGTGAACGATTTTCATGTAAATTGATTTTTAAAGCATAAAATTTAAGCCTATTCTTTTATGATGCAAATATTAACTTGTGTACTTTTAGTCGATCATAGTGGGCTTATTAAGCATGGAAATCGATCGTCGCCACCCCTGGTCTGGAGGGAAAAAAATGATTAAGTTAAAGAATAATGGTAAGGGAATAAAAACAGAATTCAAAGGCATGCATAAACATCCTTAATATTCGTGATAGGGAAAATGCCTGTTTAAAAAACTCAAGTCGTATTTGAACTCCAGGACCTCCATACTCCATATCAGGGGTGGCCAAAACCACTGCTCGTGAGCCGCATGCATCCCTTTATCGCTTTATATGCTGCTTTTCGTTAGAATTTTGGAAACTAGTGAAAGAATCAATAAGAATACCCAAAATCTGTGTTTGCTGTGCAAAGGGTTAAGTTCAAAATGGGCTAAAATGAGTTATCAAACCAAGCATGTTTGAAAAATCAAGGGCTACTGCAGGGTACAGAAAGCTAAGTCCAATTCCACTCCTAAATATTTTTATTCATCAGGCAAAATTTGGGATATGTGAAACAAAACAAAAATATGTTAGTGTTAAAGGGGTTATGTTCCAATCAAGGACTTAAACACTCTTTACTCATCAAAAATAAAATTAGGAAAATTTACTTTAAAAGAAAAAATTAAAAATTAAACTTAAAAACTTGACAATCTTTACACTGCAAACACAAAAATTAAAAATGAGTGGCATGTCGAATTTCCGTCATTTTTGGTAAATCTTATAGCTGTTTATCTTTGTATTGTATATGTTCAGAGCCGGTTCTATAGGTGAGACAGCGGTCGAAATAGGCACCAAAATGAGATAGAGTAAAAATGCAAAATTTTTACCGAATAATAAAAAGATAATAATAGTTCAATCTCATAAATGAAGCAATTCATAAAAATATACGAATACAAGCGTAATACAATGCTATATCTTTTAATATAAATTCCTGAATAGATTATGAGAATTAAATTTTGAATGCATATTTTCAAACGTTGTTGTAGCTCTAAGAATTCTACTAACTCTAGCTGTTTAATCGTTGTATTGCATCTCTACAATTTATTGTTCTTCATACTGTCATTTCTGTAGAAATTATTACCAGATCATTCAATCGCTCTTGAGTTGTTGTTGTTCATAGATAATTCTTCAATATTTTCAGTTCAGAAAAACTGCTCTTCTGAGCGTAGTTTTTCAGTAGGTTGATGCCTATTGAAGTTGGTTGATGAGCGTAGATTGATGAAAAAATAAACAAGCTTAGTGTAGACAAATCAACAGTTAACTGAAGTCTACGATCTGCAACAACTATGTATGGTAGATTTGAATCTTATGGTAAAACAGTTTAAAGAAAAATAATGAATAAAAGTTGTTAAATTTATTTAAGAATTTAGAAGTATTCAACATTCTAACAACTGTAGAATGATATATTTAATAAAACATCATAAAAACAAATCTTAAAGCCTCGACATCCTGAAAAGCCTCGTAACACTGTTTAATATTGTCCACTCTTGCTCTATATTTTCTAAGATAGAATTTTTGTTAATGTAAATTGACGAGATCAATTTTCTGATCAAAATTTCCCCCACGTTTCAGAAGGACGATGTAAAAGTTGATGTCTACAAAGGTTTCAGTTTTTATACGCGATGCATACAAATGCTTTTGTATACTTTGTATCAAGTATTTCTTTCGTATCGAATACAACCTTTTTCTGTGTTTGTCTCTTCTAGGTGTGTAGACATTTTCAAAAGCCTCGTAACACTGTTTATCTTGTCTACACTTGCTCTATATTTTCTAAGGTAGAATTTTCGTTAACGTAAATTGACGAGATCAATTTTCTGATCAAAATTTCTCCCATGTTTCAGAAGGACGATGTAAAAGTAGATGTCTTAAAAGATTTAAATTTCTATACGTGATAGATACAAATGCTTTTGTATACTTTGTATCAAGTATTTATTTCGCATCGAATACAACCTTTATCTGTGTTTGTCTCTTCTAGGTGTGTAGACATTTTCAAAAGCCTCGTAACACAGTTTATCTTGTCCACCCTTGCTCTATATTTTCTAAGATAGAATTTTTGTTAACGTAAATTGACGACATCAATTTTCTGATCAAAATTTCCCCCACGTTTCAGAAGGACGATGTAAAAGTTGATGTCTTCAAAGGTTTCAGTTTTTATGCGTGGTGCATACGAATGCTTTTGTATACTTTGTATCAAGTATAACGTTCTTAACGAACATCATACACACCTTGGAATCTAGAAAAACAGACAAAAGCATACGATTCTATCAGACGTGACTCTTTCTAATGTGACCCATGGAGATAATTGAAATAAATAGATTTCTGAGGGGAAATTTTTTTAATAATAAGAATTAGAAAACCGAGAGGTGACGCTTCCAGCGACTGTATTGAAAGCACGTTCATTAATATTTTTCTTTTCGAAAAAATAAAAAGAAAAAAGCTTTGGGAGAACCACAGAGTTGGAATAATTATATGCCCCAATTTCCTTCGAAGGAGACGGAAAACTAGAAGATCTCATTCTGTCCCAGATCTAATATCCTTAATAATCATTTCCTTACCCACGATTTACTGACTTTATTGATGTTTCGTGATTTATTCGAGTTAAACATCTCTAGTAATCTATTTTCATCATTCCTAATCCTCGCTTGCTTGGTCAAAAAACAAACTTTCACTTACGCAACTAAAATTTAATTACATTTTTTTTAAAAATTTATTCCGCAAACAACACAAGGGCCGTTGCGAAATTCGCTCATTAAGAAAGGATACAGAACGGTAATGGTTGGATTCTGTGTGGAAAATAAGTCACACAGCTTGGAGAGTGAGGGCTTTTGAAAAATAATAACCGCTATCTGCGATTCTAATCGCATTGGGGTACATTCATCATAAGCGGTCCATTGGAATGATAAACGATGGTTTGATTGGAGTTTCATAGCAGATAACAATTGATGATGGAAATTCGTATGCTGCATTGTGTTCTCAGCCGAATGATATAATGAGAACAGGGTGCTTTTGCCTTGGGCCTATCATGCAGACAGATTTCGTTGTTTTTGCAACCTTAACTCTGTGCCAATTCGACGAGGTCTGCATTTTTGTAATTAGCGTTTGAGATTTATTGCTCGGAAAAATATGTATTGCAATTGTTTATTATGTTCTTTCCAGAAGAAGTATTAGATTTTTAGAATAGAGTTATTAGCCACTGCTGTTTGTGTTGAAGTGTGTTTCTTCCTCGTTTTATGGTGTTTCATGGAAGTGAGTCAAATTTGAATTGACATAAGAGGTCATGCTGTTGTAAAAGACAGTTCGTAAATTAATTTTAGTACTTACAGGGACATTTCATCTTTCACGAATGTGCAGGGATAAGATAATTTACAAAAAACTGAAGCATGTTTTTAAAGAAAGTATGTAGTTAGAAAAACAGTAGCTCAAACAAAAGTACTATACTCACAGAAACCCTTAGTTGAGATAAGATAATGTACAAAACACCGATGCATACTTTTAAAAAAAGTATGTAGTTAGAAAAAATAGTAGCTCAAGCAACAGTACTAGACTGCACGGAAACCTATTGTTGAGATAAGATAATTTACAAAAAAAAAGTATGCATACTTTTAAAAAAAGTATGCAGTCAGAAAAAATAATAGCTCAAGTACCAGTACTAGACTGCGCAGAAACCCTTTGTTGAGATAAGATAATTTACAAAAAATCGATGCATACTTTTAAAGAAAGTATGTAGTTAGAAAAAATAGTATCTCATGCAACAGTACTAGACTGCACAGAAACCTTTTGTTGACTGTCTGAATCTAGGAGGTTTTTACAAATAGACCTATACACCCCCAGAGTACCTATAGCAACCTTGGATCTAGGTTTCGCCTGCTAGGGGCTATTTAGAAAGGCATAGTCGATTAGCTCTGTAGAGAGAAAAGAATTTCAAATGCGGAGTTTTACTAAATTTTTGTTCATGACTGACTTTGATATATACCTTATAAGAATAAATGCCTTATAAGAATAATTGCCTTATAAGAATAAGTGATTATCGTACATATAAATTTGCAGAAAATTTGAAATTTTATGCATAAAGACTCGTTGATAATGCAAGTAATATCAAAACTGATATGCGAAAAGAAATTTGTAACTCTCCATAAACTTTGCAAATATAGTTTAAATATTAAACTATATATTATTCATAATTTTATTTAATAAATAATAAACGCAATGATTTCGTCTTCTAAACAAAAATTTAATCTTAGAATTACGATGAATTATATTTAAAATTATTAAGTTTTAGATGAAAAGGTTAAAATATTACCTGATAGCAAAGGGTTACAACTAATTATACATTGAAATAGAAATACATTCACAAATAGTAATTAATTGCAATTGTACAGAAATACCCAATCAGTAGTATAAACAGTGAATATTATCTGCTATAACGTGTGAAAAATTATACGTTAATAAAATAACGTATATATACCGTTCTTTATTTTACAGAAAACAAAGATTTTCTACGCAATGATTTCTGTGGTAATATATATTCGAACCGGATAGCAGAGATTGTAATTGTATATCTCTAGCTAGCTAAACTAAATGTATATGTTATAATAAATTAGAACTAATTTGTTAGGAATTTTTTTCATTTTAATTCCCACTTTTACCATCATATTGAATTTATCTCTTATACGTTCGTGCTTTTCTCTTGAAATGTAAAGAAATCTATCTATACACTAGAGCTTGCGAGCTTCAAACAGCTCGCTCGCAAAAAGATATCGGAATAAATAGAGCGTTTCCGAACCTGCCTTTTTCTCTTCGGGAAAAATTTCCATTCCATCCCTTACTCCATTTTTCTCCGTAAACGGCCCACAGCGAATTTTATTTCTGCGCTAAATGAAATTCGTAATTAACAACTCACCTTTCTTACCATCACAAACCGTTTCATATATCGAGCCTTTTTTCCCTCTTCCTTCCCCTTTTACAAGCCTCCTAATCCCTTTCATTCCATTCTTTTATCCCTGGTAATACTCTGAAGGCGGGGGGAAGGGAGCGTTTAGGCTTTTGCTGTTGCCACCCAGGCCTCTAATTAAGCCGTCGATTTCATTTTATTGTGTTTCAACAGGCAAGAGCCCTCGCTAGATGATATTATGTGAAAGTAAATTAATGAAAGACTCCCGGTACTTTTGTAAATCGCATCAAAAACACGAATTGTGGGCCGTGTTTACTTTTAATATTTCATTTACATAAATAATTCATTCGCCTTAAGCTTGTTATATTGTGTTTGTTCTTTATCTGATGTGCTTGATAGGCTAAATCCCCTTTCAAGGGAAATTATTCGCTTTGTTACATAGCTCGGAACGTGAATGAGATGTTTTGTAAGCCCGTCTATGCGCACCTTTATTTCGAAAATAATGTGAATTAGCTAATGCCGGCTTTATATTTTTCGTTTCACATGCGTGTTTCCCTGCGTTACACCTTTACCATAATTAATATCTTTTTATGCCATTCTTTCGTTAAATCGGCATATATATTCAGTAATAGGCATCATTTTCAGCAGCTTGTATATTCAGTACTGTGTATGCATATATGAACACGCTTTTTATGCTAACGTTATTTGCACACATTAACATCTAAATGTAATATAATTCTCTGGAAAATATATTTTTATGCGCCACAATGGAGTTATACATCTGCCTTCGAAACTTACTCTCTTAACGGAATAATCTATGAAAGCGAAGGGGAAATTAGTTTGCGCATTTAATTTAAAGGTTGCATGTATCGATAGAAAACTGCTGTCGATCCCGAAATTCAGTGTCTATACCACAGAATTCACACTTGCATAAGTAAATAAAAATATTTGTGCTTATGTAAATAAAAATAATTTATTCATTTATATATTCAAAAAAGGAAAATGTATGAAAATGAGCATTTATATTACGCATTCGATCTTTCCAGCCCTGAAATACAGGGAACTTGATCTTTCGAGCCCTGATTCAGGGACTTCGAACGAGGGTGAACTCCAAAATTTAGGTTCTTCATTTATTCTTTTAATACGTTAACCAAACTGCCTTTTAAATACGTCTTTGTCAGAAACTGTGATTTACCGCCCCTCCCCCCTAGAGTGTTTTTACTGTCTACGTACCCGCTTAGATTTTATCTTAGCAGCTATAAAATTGTTCTAATATAAAAATACCCAAGGAAACAATACAGGGATTTCGCAAAAGAAATTAGGTTATTTTTTCCTCTAACGGCTAGAATTATTCCTCGCTTTTTTATTTGTAATGGAATAAAATTAAAATATTGATAAAAGCAATATTATTGCAAAATTTGCTCAGAATGAAAGCTTTAGTATCAATCAATTCAATATTTTACCGTCTCAAGAAAACACATTTCTATCCTTTAACGATGCATTCTTCCTTCAGTAAAAGTTTATAAATGTGAAGAAATTAGGGTATTTTTTCTCAAATGGCTATAATTTTTCCTCTGTTTTTTATTTAATGTGAAATAAAGTAATAAAAGTAATAAAAACGATAATATAGCAACATTTGTTCAGAAAGAATGCTTCGGTTTTTGATCAATTCAATTTCAACGTCTCAACAAAGCACATTTCTATCCTTTAAAGATGCGTTAACGATGTATTCTTCCTTCAGTAAAAGTTTATAAATGTGAAAATAATTAGGGTATTTTTTCCTCTAATGGCTAGAATTTTTCCTCGGTTTTTTATTTAATGTGAAATAATAAAGAAATAAAAGTTATAAAAACGATAATATAAAACATTTACTCAGAAAGAATGCTTCAATTTTTAATGAATTCATCATATCAATGTCTCAACAAATCACATTTCTATCCATTAGAAATGCGTTAACTATGCATTCTTCCTTCAGTAAAAGTTTATAAATGTTAAAAAAATTAGGGTATTTTTTCCTCTAATGGCTAGACTTTTTCCTCGCTCTTTTATTTAATGTGAAATAAAGTTATAATATAACAAAACTTGCTCAGAAAGAATGCTTCAGTATCAATTAATTCAAGACCTCAATGTCTCAACACACATTCCTATATCCGTTAAACTTTCCTACATTAAATGCCCGTGAAGTTCCACATCTGTCTCAGATCTGTCCGTTTCTACACTCCATTCAAAGGATTACGGAAGAAAGCGTGGTTTAAGTGCTAGGATCTGCAAGGATTATTAGATTTGTTGGTTTTCCACTTAGCTCTCTACTGCGGTAGCTGTGATAAAACGAGGCGGTTTACGGGAGAGAGTATTTATATGGTTTTGTACGGGATAAAACAGAATACTGCTGTGCAACAGATACTCGACTACTACAATTAACGGCAAATCTATTGGCCTAACTTGGAGCAGTTCTGCTTTATGTTACGGCGCAACGGAAAGATAAACAAAGAATTTTTCAGGGAGAGTTAGCTAGACAGTTCGGTATGTAGATAACTAAATCTGTGTGCGGTTGTAATCAGCTGAAGAGAAGTTATAATACATAAAAGATGTCATTTATCAGGTTTTCGTAAGAACGTTTAAGCTATGTTCACCAGAATTCGTAGTTTATTTATCTTCATTTCAATACACCAAAAGCCTCAAATACTTGAGCCTTATTTGTAAGACTAGACCTAACTTGAGTTGAAACAGAATAAGACAAGTTTCACAAGAATGGGGAATCCAGTTACAGAGTGTGTATATATAATATATATATATATATATATATATATATATATATGTAAATATATATATATATATATATATGTATGTATGTATGTATATATATATATATATATATATATATATATATATATATATATATATATATATATATATATATATATATATATATATATATATATATATATATATATATATATATATATATATATATATATATATATAAGTCTGCATCTGCGTTTCCATTAACTCCATGGTTGCAAGGTTTGTGACGTCAGTCTCCTTGCGGTTTCCTATTCTTAACTTCAACATTGTCTAGCGCCAGGCTTGGTGTTCTTTGATTGAGCAACTTTTTATTCATTTCCTCTGTTTCTTATGGATTGTTCGGTGTCTAAGTATGTTTATTGGTTAGATCATACTTATCAGAAACAATCCATTGGCTTTTAGACTGTATCGGCACCGCTGTTGAAGAGATGCTGTCTGAAACCTTTTAATACTTATCTTTTCATGTTTTTAGATTCAGGCTGCATAGTGTAATAAAGCTTATGCTGGTTTTTCACTTTCAACTTTGTCTTATATATATGTATATATATATATACAGTGGACGCTCGTTAATTCGAACTCAAAGGTTCTCAGAAAAAAGTTCGAATTATCCGAAGTTTGAATTATCCGATGTTAAGAGAAAATATATAACTTTAAATGTGTATCACTGAAGAAGAAACTCTCCTAGTATGTATAACCCCAGAAAATATATTATACTATGTTATCTGAAGTTAAAAATATTAAAAAGCAATACAGACTTACCTTAATCATAAAATGAAGCAGAAGATATGCAGTATAAAATAAACTTTTATTAAAAATATGAATTACACTTTGGGGAAAAACTGTAAAATGGATGTTTGGTTCTGTTTATGATGCCTACATTGTTCAGCTATCTTCTAGATTTGAAGTAAACATTTCAATTCATTTTCAGAGGAAGGTTCCATCTGAATAAATGATTTCAGAGTTTTAATAGAGTCCATTATGGCTATGTCCATTATGGCCGCATTAAAAATATCTTTCGGCAGGTAAGTAGAGAAAAGCCCTGGCAATTTCCTACCGAAATTAGTGCATACGTCTTCGTTTACATCAGAGCTTTGACCACATACACTTTGATAAGAAATATTGTGCCTTGACTTAAATCGAGAAAGCCATCCATCACTGTATTCAAAATCTTCAATACCCATTCGACTTGCCAATTCATCAGCCTTCGTCAGCACTAGGGGTCCATTTATCGGAAAATTTCGAGATCTAACATCCTGGAACCATAGCAGTGGAGCTTTTTCTAAAACTTCTTGGGACGCATTTCCCACGCGTTTCCTTCCTCTAGCAAATTTTGATTTTTCCCATGAATCTAAAATTGACTCCTTGTTTTTCAAATTAGTTGACAAGGCATTTTTTAAAATTCCATAGTCAGCTGCTAACTTTGTTTTACATTCGCCATTCTCTACTTTCTTTAAAACTAGCTGCTGCGCGACCAGCATGATCGCTTTTAGTTTTATATTTTATTTTGCAAAACAACTCAACTGAAAGAAACATATGTAAGGAATGTCACTATTACCTGTCATCATAAATATACGTTGTTAAGTGGTAGTGTGATCTCAGTCAAAAAATTTATAATCATTGCAAAATTCTCTATAAGGCTGATTTTAAAACATTGGGATTAAAAAAATATGAATTTCCGTTACTTCAGAACAGAGTGAAAGATAAGACTGAGAAACCCAACAACAAAGATTTTAAAAATTACATTCCTCTCTGTATGTAATATTTTTTAAAATTAAGATATCTACACTTTATCATTGCATCAAATAAGAAATTGTTAGAGACAAATTTTTTCACTAAAAAAGGAGTAAAAAATTCAGCAAGTACTAAAATATAGTGTGGATTACATCACTCTATATGTATTATTGTTCAAAATTCAGATATCTACACTTAATCATACCAAATAAAAAATTGTTGGGAAAATTTTTTCACTTATAAAATGGAGTAAAAATTCATCAAGTACTACTGAAAAAAGTTTAGACAATTAACTCTTACTTACTATTAAGATATTATAATGCAATTATTAATATTTTACTATGATATTCCTCAAACTTCTTGATATACACAGTTGAGTATTTCAGAAATAGGAGATACTACAGTGACAGAATCAAAAGAACCGACTCTAGATAAACCTACATACAACTGTCCAGGACTAATCACTGGATTTGATAGGTCTCAACATATTTTGTCAAAAGTTTGCCCTCTTACATACATTTAGAAAAACCAATGGTACAAAAGAATAAATTATCTCATGAATAAATTAAAATTATTCACGTGTAAAATACGGCAATTAAATTGCACCAAATTACATGCTATCGTCGAACCACTACACACACGCAGTTCGCCGCTAATGTTTACATCTGGTAGTTCCAGCCGTTGCCATTCGGACTGTAGAAATATCACCGATTTTTGTGCCGCATACCTACGTGTTTTATATATATAGATTTCTACCTTTGTCTCCAAAGTTAGGGTTTTGTACTTTCCACGTGTAGACATCCTGAATTTTTACACGTTCACACCACACAATGAGGAAGAAAAACTAGACCCCATTAACTTGTCTGCACTGCAGTTATAACTGACGCAGCTCCCTAGAATCTATAGTAAAGACTAGTTTTTCTGAAATTCTAAGAAAATCGATCCAAATAAAAGAAAATTGCTTTTTTTCTATTTAGCACTAATACGAAGGACAATAGCTACTAACGTTTAGCGGACACGCAATAGTCTAGGAATGCAGGCATATGCCTCTTTACACAGAAAAGAAATTTTGACACACAAA
Organism: Dolomedes plantarius; assembly: GCA_907164885.2. Taxonomy (NCBI): domain Eukaryota; kingdom Metazoa; phylum Arthropoda; class Arachnida; order Araneae; family Dolomedidae; genus Dolomedes; species Dolomedes plantarius. The sequence goes on from OU015499.1 coordinate 14,831,413, forward strand.
ATAATAAATACAGTGTGTATTTTCTCCATTAAACGAGGAAAAAGAATTTTTTGTCAAATTTTTAGTTCGAATTAACCGAAGTGATAAAAATTTAGTTCGAATTAATGAGATATTTTTAACATTAACTCCAATACAAGATTTTTGGGGCCTTTGGATTAGTTCGAATTAACCGAAAGTTCGAATTAACCGAGTTCAAATTAACGAGCGTCCACTGTATATATATATATATATATATATATATATATTATTCCTAATTAAGTTTAGAAGAACGTCATTTTGTATCATAAGATGCCTAGTGATGAGACAAATTAATTTAAGTACGTAAATAATACAGTTTATAATATAGTTATTAAATTTTTTTATCTGCTTTAGGTATTTCTATGCATCGATATACTTTAAATTAAAAAATAAATAAAAGTTGAAAAATGGTATTGAGCTAGTAAAGGCATCCATTCATTTGAAACAATTTTAGTAAATTAATTAAAAATACCATAAAAGTAAATATAATCAAAATTAAAGACTCCCAAAATATAGAACTCCGACTTTTATAATTATACTTTATTATACTCAAATTTAGTATGTAAGTCTCTTTAAACAAGCTTTAATATGTCGTTTGGGGAAGAATTGCTTCTATATTGTATGAAATCATGCTCCATGCTCCAGTGATTCTGAGTAAAATTTCTCAGCTGTAACTTTAATTTTTCTATTGAGTGATTTGGTTAGCTACAAAGTAGCAGATTGTATCTGCTATAGCAGGAGGTTTCTTTTTCCTCCCTTCTTTTTAGTATTGTCAAGAGCTAAAGTGTGTTTGTTGTCAAGAACCAAGGTATCTTAAAGATAATATCTTTCCGAAACAACCTTTCGTATAGTGATAATATCGACACAGTTGATGATAACATGTTGACAATAAATTTGATTTCACGATTAATCATAATTTGTTTTCTCTTCATTCTGCGTTTTGCGCTTTATTTTGTAAGTGTTTTTGTCAACAATATATTTCTTTCAGTTTCGATTTCTGAAAATATTAGATAGTTGCAATTTTTAATCATGTTTTTTTTAAATTTATACATATATGCGCACACATACACACATACACATACGTGTGACACACACATACACATACGTGTGTGTGTGTGCGAGCGTAGATTGTACAATAAATTATGGTAATAAAATGCTTTTTGTTGAGTTTAAGAAATCTATACTGGACTTACCAATTCTTCGCTAAGAAATGATGTGAAAAGTTATTTTTATATTTTTTAATGTCTTGAAAACAATACTATGTAGTTTTGTTACATAACATGGTATTTTTTATTATAATAAACGGTAAGCCATAGTTTTTTATTGAAATAAAAGGCTTAGTTAAGGATTTTGATTTGCTTATTACCCGAATTATCTGGGTTTTCGATTATCCGGATTGCCTATGGTCCTAGTTATTCCGGATAAACGAGATTTTACTGTATTCCAAGTAATCGCGGTAATTCGGTGTTTATCCACAGTAAATGAGCTGATTAGGGAACTCTGGGTAAAGTAAAACTGGCCATATAGGAACGTAGGTTAGTTCGAGAGAGTGTGTAGAGTAAGGGAGGGAAGAACAATTTATAAACGAGAGCTAAAAGTCTCCAGTGCAAGGGTACTGAAAGAGAAATTCACTGGGGTGGGTAAATTTAACGTGATCATATCGTTAACTTGATGTTGCTCTAAACGAGCTATTTTATTTAGTATCTAATATCTCAAAGTGTAACTTTTCCTAAAGTATTTCGCACGAAGGCTCTATTTGTAGCTTCAGATTTTCGTCATGCTGGCGGTACACGCTAGTCGCTCGCTAAAAGTCGCTTCAACGGACCAAAATAAACACGTTACGTGTGTGTCACCGAGGGTCTTTGTTTTTGCGCGATTTACGGTCGCGCCACCGTAAAACGTAAATTTCTCTCGCTCTGTTTGCTTTAACGGCGCGTATGGTTTACAGAGACTGGATATTTACGAGCTGGGCAAAGGTCTGATAAAGGCTGGCGAAATAAAGCAGCTAGGAAGTGTTTTTACTTGTCCAAAGTGTCATCCGAGTGTCGGCGTTAACGCATGGGTGGCGGAGCGGAGATACCCCTGGCTTGACAAATAGCGCTAAAAATATAGTCGCGAGATGGGCTCCAAGGGCTGGGTTGAGTTGATCTCTATGGGGAGACATGGATTTGGTGGTCGAACACGGGATCGGAATGACGAGCTACAAATCGACGTTATGGTGAAGTTAAAAACGCCAGGGTTGTAAATCACGGGGGGTTAGCTATTGCCTGGAAGGAAACGAAGAGAGCGTTGTGCTTGTGAGGAACCAGAAGCAATGAAACAAACAGATAAGGTTCCATTAGATATACCTTATGTTTATTGGCATCTTCAAAGCATGTTCAACATTTTGTTGTTGTTGTTTAAAATAACAGATGAGAAAGTTTATTTCATGATTATGATATATTCTTACTCTAGAGTTATAATACAATTTTAAAAGTTGTAAATCCCAGAGGTAGCTTCTGCATGTATTAAGACTTAGATAGTGAAACGCTTCTGACGAGCCTAAAGCAATGAAATAAATATTGATATTCTAAGATGTAGGGGGTCTTTCTAAAACGTGCAGAACACTTTTGTTACTGCAATAGTTTTTGTGTTATAATGATATCTTTTTACGTTAGAGTTAGATTTAGTCAACTCTAAATCCCAGAGGTTGTTATTGTATTAGGACGATCTAAATAATGTAATGTTCTTCTTTGATTAGTGTTAGTTGCAGCACAATCTCGAGAAATTAAAATTACGGATGTAGCTGTCGCATGTAAGTAGAATTAAGAGGTGTAATGGTTCAGATGAAGAGCTCAAAGGAATTAAACAGACGTTCTGGACAATAATTTTGGATATGATGGTCTCTCTCAAGATTAAATGAACATTTTACTTGTGAATGGTCTAACGATACTTTCATACTCAAAAGTTAGGTTGAATGCCTTCTTAAGAACTTTCAACCACAGTCATAATACAGCGTTGAGATAAAAGGTGGAAAGCATCTTCTTACTCCTAACAATTTTAAGGACTCTTGATCATAGAAATTGAATAACATTTAGAAGAACTAGAAGGTTTAATGTTTCTTCTAACTTTAGAGCTAGATAAGTACAATTTAGATAAATTTAAATAACAGACATATCCACAGCATTAGAAAAATTAGGTGTATTGTATACGACGATCTGAAGACAATTAAATAATTACTGTTCCACTAGAAATTCTTAGGTGTTATGATCATTCTAAAGCTGGAAATTTTTGTCGTTTAAAGTGACTGATGAAAACAATATTCCCAAGATTGTGATATCTTACCTAGAATAAACAGGAAATCCAACGTAAATAAAGCACAAATAGCAGTAAGGTGCAATTTTGCATACGGCCGTTTTGAAGCTGCAAAGGAGCTTTTTCATCAGTGCAAAGAACTTAGTGGCAGCTCAAAAAGCCGAAAACTAAGCCAATCTTAGTTTTCGGCTTCTTTGCGCGTTCTTTGCACTGATGAAGAAGTTCCTTTGCAGCTTCGAAACGGCCCTATGCAAAATTGCACCTTACTGCTATTTGTGCTTTATTTACGTTGGATTTCCTGTTTATTCTTCGAGCACAAAGGTTTTGTCTTTTCTTTTCAAAATCTTACCTAGAGTTAGATATAAATGCAGTTTCATATCTCTAAGTCATAGAATTAGTATCTCAACTATTTTCTTTGTCCAGAGTTAGATGCATTTCAACTTTAAGAATTATAAATCCCACAGGTAGCTACTGTATGTAGGAAGAATTAATACGGTATGTTTCTTCTAATGAAGAACTCAATACAACTTACTCAACGCTTCATCAAATATTCCAAGTTGAGACGATCCCCTTGAAGCACCATACTCAACATTCTACTCAAAATTACTGATGAAAACGGATTTCCCGTGATTATGATACATTCATTCTTTACGGTCAGATACTTTTCGATGTTAAGAACACTAAATCACGGACGTAGTTAAATCATTAGGAAGAGTCAAAAGTGTAATCCCTCTTTTCAGAGTTAGATAAAGTTCGCTTTTTAGAGCTCTAATTCAAAGCCACTGCTATAGTATTATGAAGAACCAAAAAGTGTAATGATCGTTATTACTTAAGAGTTATATGCAGTACACTTTAAAGAGCTCTTTAAAAAAGAGCTAGATACTTTATGTAATAAGAAGAATTAGACGGTGTGTTGCTTCTAATGTGCTAAAAGCTGTGAATAATAAACAACGCTTCATCAGATGTTCCATGGGAGAGGGAGATCGCTCCTAAGCATAATTGTTGTTTAAAATAACAGATATAACAGGTATCCTCATTGTTATAAGATCTTGTCACTATACTTACGTCGTAGAACAATTTAAAGAACTCTAAATCACATAGGTAATAGCTATTGCAAGTATAAATATTTAGAGGATGTAATGTGAATGTGTTTCTTAACAATTCAAGGCAATGAAACCATTAACATTAAGTCGGCTATTCTATCAAATATTTAATTGTCTTTCAAAAGAGTTCTGAATATTCTTTTTTAAACAAGGAATGGGAATTGCTTTTCCATGATTTTGATTTCTTATTACTTCAGGAGTTAGCTATAGGCAAAAAAACTCTGAACCACAGATATTAGGTAATAAATGTCCGAAGAATAAAGCTTAATAAAATAAATAAATTTCTATCATTCATGGATATTATCATATCATCCAAGCATTCTACACACTGTGTTGTCTAAAATAACAGATGAAAATTGTTATTCCCATGATTTTGATATCTTCTTGCTCTAGAGCAGTGATTCTCAACCTTTTTTCTGTCTAGCTCCCACCCCCTTAGCGGGGTGTGCTTCCCAAGTTGGGAACCACTGCTCTAGAGTAAGATATTATACAATTATAGCAACTCTAAAAACAGAAAGAAACTGCTTTGTCCTTTCGCTTCACTAAGTCTGGCTGAAATCCTAACCGTAAATTAACCTTTACCTTTTCCCCAAACAATGGATTTTTGTCTCGTTATTATTGCGGTTAGCTGGTCGCAACAACTGCTGTCAACCGTTTGACCTTTAACTTTGATTAAATACTTTTAGAAGGCGTGTAATGTCACATAACGTGTAGGAGTATTTTTTTAAGTTAATATACCTGTGCGTCGCGAAATCCAAAATGCCACATCTGTAACTCATTATTTCTGCCCACTGTCCAACAATCCACAAACAACGGGATTGTCTTCCAAGTCACAATGCGCGTTGATTCACTTTCCCTCGCAAAACAAAAGCTGGCATTCTCGTTTATGCCTTTATCTGATCTCTGGTCTTGATTATCGCGATAAATATTGTTCTCACCCCTAGAGACTTTCTCCAATACTATTTAGTGAAACAATAAAACACAACTTCGAGCAGTCAAGCGGAATGGCAATGAAAATAATGCAAACAATTAGGGGGAAAAATAACCTTGCCCTATTAAAAATAACTATTGTCTCTCTTTTCGCGAGACAATTGTGCGCCGGACGCTAGATTTTGCAGGCAGTGTTAAAAGAACCAAGACAACTAGACCCATTCACAGAGGATAAATCTCATCTAGGGACAATTATGTTAACTCTGCTGCTTTACATACATTGTAATATAAGATATTGAGAAAGATACTGCCAGACAATTAAAATTGCAGCTTCATTTTTCTTAATTGTTTAATTATTTCCTCTCGATGAAAAAAAATTAGAAATATAGCACGCACGGGTGGATATAAAGCGATCGTTTTAAAGGCAGCCTGCTGTATATATTCTCTACTTTCTTGCACAAATTTGGAGAAGTATGTTCAAACTGCAATCGGCCTACAGCGTGATTGAGGATTTTTCTCATACCTTCTCGCACAAATTCAGTGAAGTTTGTTCATACCAGAATATACCTTTAGATCAAATGTCACTTTTTCTCAACTTCTCAAATTCAGTGAGGTGTATTCAGATCAAAATCTATTTATGGTATGAATCTGTTTTTTTTTTTCTCAACTTCTCGCTCAAACACAGGAAATGTAATCATATCAGATTTTGTCTTTTGCGTAAATTTGAAATTTTCTCGCCTTCTCGCACAAATTTAGAGAGTGCACTCAGATTGGACTCTACTGCTTTACATACATTGTAATATAAGATATTGAGAAAAATACTACCAGACAATTAAAATTGCAGCTTCGTTTTTCTTAATTGTTTAATTATTTCCTCTCAATGAAAAAATTAGAAATATAGCACGCATGGGTGGATATTAAGCGTTTGTTTTAAAGGCAATCTGCTGTATATATTCTGTACTTTCTTGCACAAATTCGGAGAAGTGCATTCAAACTGCAATCAGCCTACAGCGTAATTGAAAATTTTTCTCATACCTTCTCGCATAAATTCAGTGAAGTTTGCTCATACAAGAATATACCTTTAGATCAAATGTCCCTTTTCCTCAAATTCAGTGAGGTGTATTCAGATCGAAATCTATTTATGGTTTAAATCTGATTTTTTTTCTCAACTTCTCCCTCAAACTCAGGAAGTGTAATCAGATTAGATGTTGTCATTTGCGTAAATCTGAATTTTCTTGTCTTCTCGCGCAAATTTAGAGAGTGCTTTCAGATTAAACTCTACCGCTTTACATACATTGTAATATAAGATATTGAGAAACATACTGCCAGACAATTAAAATTGCAGCTTCGTTTTTCTTAATTGTTTAATTATTTCCTCTCGATGAAAAAAAATTAGAAATATAGCACGCACGGATGGATAATAAGCGTTCGTTTTAAAGGCAATCTGCTGTATATATTCTCTACTTTCTTGCACAAATTTGGAGAAGTGTGTTCAAACCCCAATTTGCCTATATCGTAATTGAAAATTTTTCTCATACCTTCTCGCATAAATTCAGGGAAGTTTGATCATACAAGAATATACCTTTAGATCAAATCTCCCTTTTCCTCAACTTCTACTCAAATTCAGTGAGGTGTGTTAAGATCGAAATCTATTTATGGTATAAATGTAATTTTTTTTCTCAAGTTCTCGCTTAAACTCAGGAAGTGTAATCAGATCAGATTTTGTCTTTTGAGTAAATCTGAATTTTTCTCGACTTCTCGCACAAATTTAGGGAAATCATTCAGATTGGAATCTTTTCTATTTAGCGTAAATGTTTGAAGGAAGAAGTCAAGTTTCTCCAATACTCATTTACAGTTTCTCATAGTTAAGATCCGGAAGATGGCCGAATGGCTAGTGCGCTGGCATTCGGTTCAGATCCTGTGGGTTCGAGTCCCACTGTTGGCATGGATGTTTTTAGCCGTCCGGAATTGGCTTCAAACTGTAGGTATCGGTCTAATTAGCCCTCGTGTAGCAAAAATTGACCGTAGCGCTCCAACCCAAACCAAACCAGAGTTAAGATAAAAACATAATGCATATCATATCATCTTGTAATGTACATTAACACTTACCATGAGACTGCCGTATTGTTAAGGCACGATTGTGAATGATGTAAACTTGGCAGCCGTAGTGTGCAGCAGTGATTTTTTACTCCTGTTTCTGTTGAAGCAGCATTACTGAAAGGAAGAATTAGTATTTAGACATAAATACTTACAAAAACAAAGTTTGCACACCGATCTGTAAATCAGATGTGTTAAGGAAGTGTTTTTGAACTTACCTGTGGTCGTTTTTTTGCTACACGAGAGCTTACGGGCCACAAGAATGCTCAGAGGCTACAAACACCCATACACCCATACCTACCGCGGTATTCGAACCCGGTGGCTGTAAGCCTGAAGGAAGGCCATTCAAAAGATGATCATTCGACTACCGTCCATCTTAAATCGATTAACCCATTTGGACTGATAAGCTAGATTTCAGAAATAGAAATACAATTTTGAGCAATGGAGGACATAGACTATTCTGTTGCACTTTAGCGTTAAGGCGTTGTTATCAAGTCAGAAATCATCTATCTCTCTTGATGAAGAAGAAAAGATATTTTGTGAAATTCATTCAGTTATATAAGAAAAATACAACAATTTTCGTTATTCATCAATAAAATACTCAAATACAGGTCATGTTAGAAGCAATTTCTTTTCTTAGGATCTTCCGAAAAGAATAAGAGCTCCTTTTGCCTTGTTTATAACCCCAATCACCTGCTTCCAAAACAACATATTACTACCCATTTAAAAGACGATTATAATGGTAAAAATCTCTAGTTTTTCTTTTATTCTCACAGTTGTTTTGGTGTTCTGTATCCCATTAGATGTATTTTTTTCCCATCGAAATTAAGGTATATTTACTAAAAAGAACAGGGGGGCCGTGGCGGCCTTGTGGTACAGCGCGCTGGTTTTCGGTGCTGAGGGTGCTCAGATCGAAACCTGGCGAAGCGCCACTAAAATGCCTCCGTTTGTGTCGTCCCTTCATAGGGGGCAATGCTGGTCTGCCTATATGGCGCCCCCATAATAAAATGGCCGGCAAAACTGCGGTGAATTATAGGAGAATGTCTTCGCGACAAGTGACTCCGCATTGAAAAAAAAAACTAAAAAGAACAGTTTAAAATTTTATTATTAGTATTCAAAAATCCTGCAGTTCTATTTGAAATTTTACAGCTTAAGCGTATCACATTTTAAATAACATATGTATATAATAGGTGAAAAGGTTGTCATTTCCGTGAATCGACAATGCGCTTCCGAAAATTGAAGTAGATCAGCGATCGAAAATAGAAACAGAACCTCTGAGTCGATTAAAGAGCATTAACCACACACTAACACTTCTTTTTTTTCAGTATTAGTACCTGAACAAGGAATTCTTCCACATTCAGACAAAAGCACTTCCTATTTCTACGGCATCTGTATGATAAATGTAAATCTAGTTCGTTTCCATAATGAAAAGTTCTTCCATACCGATATCCAAAATTTCTGAATTCAGTCACAGTTGTATATGTTATTTTAAATACTTTTGTCTGAGGGTTGCTCATTTTATGTATACATGTTGATAATAAGTAGCAAGAACGCAGATTGCACAGTCCTATTTTCTTAATCGTTAAATTGCTTCTGCGAGGTGAAATCACTTTAGAAAATTATGATATTGTAGTTATTCAAATAACACTTAACTGCATTTTGTGTTGTATTTGCCTAGCAAAATATTTATAAATTTTTCACAAATTTCAGTTTGTCCATAGTATAATATTGTAGTAAGCTGAAGTCTCTGGTATAACCCCTGTTTCCTCAGTACAGAAACGGGGCCAAAACGTGAAGTGGGTCTATATCATAACGTGATCTGCGCATTCCACGAGCAGCAATTAACGAATATACACAACTATTACTTTATCTTATACGCAGAGGCCCTTTTAAAATTCCGAATGAGTGCCCGTAATTTGCAGTTACACCCTTGTGTAGGCGGTACAGGCAATCGCATCTGGCACTGATGGCCCTTTGAAACAAGCAATAAAGCAGGCATTTACAATGATTCAATTATTAACGAACGAAGGCGATAAAAAAGCACGCTGCCAGACAAAAGAAATCCACAAACCGCCGTTTTCAAAATTATCCGCCACGCCACTTCTGGTTGGTTCTTTTCTGCTTGCCCCGCCGTGCGCCGGAATTTCGACAACAACCGCTTATACCACAGACGGGAGAACAATGAACAGTTTCGCTTAATGGGGCTATTATTTCATTAAGAACATTACTTTCACGGGTCCGGCCCTTCGTATCACCGTCACAAAGTGATTCCACGCGAAAACTCTTGCGTCACTTGTATTGTTCGGAAAAGTGTTTCATGACTGGGCAATTAAATAATTGCTGGACATAACTTGCGTTTCTCGGAAAGCAACCTAATTTCTCTCCTTCTTTTTTGCCAGTTCTCTTAACATAAGCGAATGGAATTGAAGCAGCGGATCTTTCAAGTTTTTATGCTTATTTGGAACACAATGAGCAGCAGCCAAGAATGGTGTTTAAGATAATGTCCACAGCATGGCACTGTCTGGAGGTTGAGTTTCTTTCTAAGCAGCGATTTTTCTGGAAGTGAAACTAAAAATACGCCTCCCGCCTCGTGCATAATAACAAAAAAATTTTAGAGCCTGCGTGGGCTAACATTTACATTTGTCATAGAGACATTTGCCGTACCAGCTACGACTGCTCAGAAAAAATTATGTTTGTTATTTAATAAAAAAGACCTCAAATCTTGAATAACGATTCTATATAAAGCTTCCATTTAAGGTCGATGGAATATATTAAATATTTCCAAATGGAATGAAATTGTTCAACAGTCAATATTTCTGTTGATAAATATTAAATATTTCTTTCAACAACGAAATAAATCAATTTCAATACACAGTTTTGTTTAGAACAGAACATCTGATTCACAACTATGTCTTTTGGTCTGTTGGTATTTCTGGTAATATTGAGAACGATAATACTATTAGTTTCTTTAGTTATGATTCCAGATCAGTTTAATGCATACCAATTTCAACTCTCCTCACTTTATAATTTCTTGTGTGTATTAATGCTGCAGTATGCGCCAAACTGGAAGAGAATTTGATCCTATATGATCGAAGTCGATGCTGTTTTACTGACTTGCTTTATACTTTTTACTGAAAAATAGCTACATTTTCTACTATACTATAAGATCAAAGTTAGGCTAATTTACTGCCTTCATACCTTTCAAGGCAAAGTAGTGTTTAGTTTATAGAATAATATCAAAATACGCTATTGTGTTATCATTTTCACATTCTATCCAAAAATTATATTTATTTTTAATTAAAAAATTACCTCAAAGCAGGTACAATAGTTGAACATTTATACCTCCGTTTAAGACTACGGAATATGAGGACTACAAATTCCCCCCAAAGGGAAAATTTTCGGCAGTATTTTACCTTTATGAATGACAACATTTTTACTGGTAAATTTTAAACGTTACTTTCAACAACGGTATAAACTAATTTAAATGCATAATTTTGTTCATCATAAATATCAAAATATTAAGAAACATATTTGTTTAGGCATGCCTGTATTTTTGTCCGATAAGCGACGTTGAAACGACATTAAATACTTGTCCGTTTCATTTCATCATTCTTGAGCTCTCCAAACTTAGATTCCGACTTCAAAATCAAAAGCAGTTTCGTTAAGATCAAAATCAGGGCTATTTTGCTAACCTTAGTCCTTTTACGGTAACACAAAGTTTGCTTTATTCTGTAAAATCAAAATCTTGGTCAATTTACTGCCCTTATGTATCTTATAACAGGGAATAATTTTGCCTCAGGATGCATTTTTGTTTAAAGTTAAAAGCTATTGTGTTTAAAGTAAAAAGAGTTTTTTCAACTTATAGATACTTCATATCATGGCCAAAAAGGGGAAGAAAACTTGGAAGAAACTTAATTTTGATATAAATATAAATTTTGTTATTCTCAGACGCATATAGCTTGTTAGTTTGTCTGTCTTATATATATATTTTTTCAGTCCCACAGAATGCCCTGTCTCTAATGTTGTTGTTTTTTGCTCGTGATTTTAGTAATTAAAAGCTTTTATTTTAACAATCCTAATTACATTATTACTATTATTTTGCTTGATCAGTCAGTTTTACAAAGCACAAAAGTAACTTATTTGCTGGGGTCTTAGACGTTAGTCTAACTTATTTAAATTGTTATTTTACTTAAATTGCATCTTTCTCGTTATTATATCGTGTGCGCTATAAATTTTGTTTATATTATACCCACGTAAAAATTGAGTATAAACTTATTAACTTGGAGCCCAAATACGCTAAAAAAAATTCCTATCATAGACAATTTTTCGAAAATAATTCCGTATCATTGCAATGCTTTAGAATAATGACAATATTTGAGTTTTTGGTATCATATCTATAATGATTTCATAGACATCTAAAATTCAGATTTTTAGATATATCCATAATCTTTACTTATCAATTATCTGTCTTCATTAATTTGTTCATAAACTTTAGAGCAAATTACTAGATTATTTTCCTGTTTTGAAACTAAAAGAGGCGTATATCACTGAACACTTTCAAAACATTTTTAAAATGAGCAAAACATTTTAATTTACTTACTACCATACTTAATTTTATGGCTTGACTATCTTCAAAAATTCTGAGCGTTACTATTTAATTACCTCCAGTTATTTAATGTTGTCATTTTAAGTTGTCTTTTTCAGTAATTACGTCATTTATTACTGTGGTTCAGTTTCTTCATAAATTTAAGTATAATTAAATTCCCAAACCCTCTGAGATTCATTTTCCCTTCTTTAATTAAGTGACCTGTTCGAGTTGTATCTAGAAGTTAATCTTCAAACATTCCACTTAATTTTTCCACATATGTGAGAATAAATATTTATTAATTACGCAAATGCGACACAAGATGGCAGCACTAGGCCTAATTGGAAGAACTTTCACACCAATTCTGGAAGGAGGAAAATCTGCGATATAAATTTCTTGAGGTTCCAGTCCCGATAAGCATGAATAGTGAGTGTGCTATAACATAGTCTTTGTAAGTTTTATACTTGGACAACTTCATATTCCCTCCTTCAACAACAAACCTTGTGTATAGTTTTTGTCGCAAAAAATAATGAAGACTAAAGAAACATAATTTAAACTGGTATTTAAAAGTTTTGACGTTCCATTTTCATCTTTAAAAACTTTTATCTTAGTAAACCGCTGTAAACCAAGATATTAACTAAATAGCATTTTATGGTTCCTTTGAAATCAGAAGATTAAAAACAAATAAATTACCTTACTAATTTTCAAAAAACCTTATGCATTTTACCGTAATATCCACATTTATTTTCACTATCAATCTTGGATTGTTCTTGTTTTCATTTTAGAAAACTAAATTACGGAGATAAAACTGTCAAGGTTAATTTTTGAAACCAGGCTTGTGATAACGTGATAAAATTTTCAAACTCTGGAACCTGTTGGGCGTTACCTATTGTTATGAACGCTGAAAAATAACTACACAATGAAGAATTCTCAGTTTAAAATTTCAGATATGTAAATGTACTGGTTAACTTAATAAATTCGTCTCTTTTGTAATCTTAAAAATTTCAATATTTGATGCATAAAAATGATACATTAAAGATATAAGATTTCTTTATTCCTTTCTCTATTACGAAAATATTTTGAATAATGGATACACATTCCTGTTGCATATACAGTTATCATTTTCTATTTTTGAAAGATGCTGAGATGCTATATCTTTGCAAAGGGAGGTAAAAGATTTTTTTCAATGGGAAAAATATATTCTATCACATATTAATGTTAAAATTTTCTATTTTTGAAGTATGCCGATGAAGTTTTTTACTTTGAGAGAATAATTTCGACATGGATTATTTATTTTCTTTCATGAGATATATATAACCTTATATAATAATGTTAAAACTATAAATAATACCGGCATATTTTTTAAATATGCCGATGAAGTTTTCACCATGAGAGAATATTTTCGACATAGATTATTTATTTTCTTTCATGGGATATATATTACCTTATATAATATTGTTAAAACTATAAATAATATCGGCATATTTTTAAAATATGCCGATGAAGTTTTCACTGTGAGAGAATTATTTTCTACATGGAGAATTTTTTTCTTTCATGTGATATATATAACTTTATATAATAATTTTAAAACTATATATGACATCGGCATATTTTTGAAATATGCCGATGAAGTGTTATACTGTGCTAGAATAATTTGTACGTGTAGAATTTTTTTTTTCTTTCATGGGGTATATATAACTTTATACGTATTATAACGTTAAAACTGTATATAACATTGGCATATTTTTTAAATATGTCGATGAAGTTTTTACGACGAGAGAATATTTTCTACAAGGAGAAATTTTCTCTTTCGTGGGATTATATATATATACCTTTATATAATAATATGTTCTCTCATAGGATATATATAACTGTATATTATAATGTTTAAAATATATATAACATTGGCATATTTTTAAACTATGCCGATGAAGTTTTTTACTGTGAGAGAATATTTTCTACATGGAGAATTGTTTTCTTCCATAGGATATATATATATATATATATATATATATATATATATATATATATATATATATATATATATATATATATATATATATATATATATATATATATATATATATATATATATATACAGTCGAACCTCCATATATCGAAGTAGCAAAATGCCGGAAAAAAATTCGATATATAGAAATTTCGATATATAGAATTGATCTTAGTTTTATCATAATTCTTCTAAAATATTAAAATTAAAGCTAATTTTCGTATATGAATCTCCATTTCCAATTTTTATGCGAATCACATTAAATGAAAGTTAACTAAAAAATGAATTAATATGAAAGATTTATTGAGTAGTATATACCTTTAAAAAAAACAATAATCCAAACAGTGGTTACAATGTTCACAGTTATATTCTTTTAAAAAAAACTACGAATATCTTGCTAAACAGCCAGTTTTGCGGAAAGTTCATCAAAGAAATGCTCGCATTTATTCAGTCCATTAAAAACTTTATCAGGAGTCCACGAAGTATTGTTTCAAACGCCAAAAATTGGGAGATTTTATTCTAAAGTGGAACAAAATCTCCCAAAATGTCGTGAAAAAAATTTCGATATATAGAGATTTTTTCGATATATAGAAACAGTTTTTCTATGTAATGAACATGGAGATTTGCTAAGAGTTCGATATATAAAAAATTTCGATATAGGGAAGTTCGATATATGGAGGTTCGACTGTATATATGTATATATACCTTTATATAATAATGTTAAATCTATATATAACATCGGTATATTTTTGAAATATGAAGTTTTTACGGTGAGAGAATAGTTTCTACGAGGGAAAACTTTTTCTTTCATGGGTAATATATCACTTCATTTTATAACGTTAAAACTACCTATTTTTTACACTTGGTTAAGAGCAGGTTGATACGCAAAAATATAATATCATTTTTTGGTTGTGAGTAGTTCAATTTGCTACTCACTACTTTTTTGTGCTATTCGGGATAAAATAACTACTAAGGCTCTCAAGCACATAATTTTTTTTTAGTCATTTGACACATTTTAGATGTTAATCCATCATTGAATCATATTGAAATAAAGAAGAACTGAACGAAAGTTTAAGATTTTAATCAATTAAATCACTTTGAAGCAAAGAAGATCTGCACCATGGTTATAGATTTCAATCAGTTATTAAATCCCGTTGAAGTAAAGAAGATCTGAACTATGGTTTTAGAATTTAATCAGTCATTAAATCCAATTGAAGTAAAGAAGATCTGAACCATGGTTTTAGAATTTAATCTGTCATTAAATCCAATTGAAGTAAAGAAGATCTGAACTATGGTTTTAGATTTTAATGAGTTTTTAAATCACGTTGAAGTAAAGAAGATCTGAACCATGATTTTAGATTTTAATCAGTTATTAAATCACATTGAAGTAAAGAAAATCTGAACCATGGTTTTAGATTTTAATTAGTTATTAAATCACGATGAAGTAAATAAGATCTGAGCCATGGTTATAGATTTCAATCAGTTATTAAGTCGCATTGAAGTAAAGAAGATCTAAACTATGGTTTTAGACGCAAAAAGTCATAAGCCTTAATTATTTTATTAGACTATTAATTTTATTTTTTAAATGTGTATAACCCATGTATACCACAACAACCAAAGAGCAGAATTTCGAAATTATCATCTTCTCAAACAAATAAATAAATAATCAAAACAAAATAAGTAAATTATGTATAGTTAGGAAGAAAGAAAAGTATGACTAAGTCGCTATAATATTTGA